>OY882878.1:11103715-11231215 GCA_963693515.1 Pipistrellus nathusii | reverse complement strand
TGCATGTATCTCTGTGTGTGGATGTGTCTGTGTGTCTGTGTCTGTATGTGTATGTCTGTGTGTATGTGCCTCTCTGTGTGTATGCGTCTGTGTGTGTGCATGTGTCTCTGTGTGTGGCTGTGTCTGTGTGTCTGTGTCTGTATGTGTATGTCTGTGTGTATGTGCCTCTCTGTGTGTATGCGTCTGTGTGTGTGCATGTGTCTCTGTGTCTGTGTGTGTGTGTGTGTGTGTGTGTGGTTTTTAAGCTGATGAACAACAGCAAGATGCCACATGCCTCCTCCTCTGCCCCCTCCCTTCTCTTTATTATTACATTTAAATTAGTTGGAGCGTTTCAATAAATCACCGCGGAGAAGGAGAGGAAGCGGACGCTATCAGATCAATACCTCTCTCCGGCCACCGGCTGGGGCAGGCGGCCGGCTTCCAGGCACGGCCGGGCGGCCAAGGCCGAGGGTCGCGGTGGCTGGAGGCGCCCGGGCACACGGAGACACAGAGAGAGTCTCGTGCAATCGGCCGCGGCCCCCGCCCGCCGCACGGGGTCGGCTGTTCGCTCTGACCCCACTTAGAGCGTTTTCCAACTCCCCGGGGCGCGCCGCACCACACGCCCAGAAAAATAGAGAAAGGAGGAGATGACTACAAGTGTTTTAGGTGTGTTTTTCAACCTGAGGCACCAGGTTCCCATAGCAACCCAGCGATTGCATTGCCTTTCCTGGAAAGGGGAACAGAGACTTCAGCAAGCCGGGGTTGGGTTTTATTTTTTTTATTTTATTTTATATATATATATTTTTTTATCTCAGAGAGGAAGGGAGAGGGGAAGAGAGAGAGAGAGAGACATCCATGATGGGGAGAGAAGCATGGATCGGCTGCCTCCTGCATGTCTCCTGCTGGGGATGGAGCCCACCACCCAGACCGGCCCCAGTTCCTGGTCTGATGCCCAATCACTGAGCCATACTGGCCGGGCATCCTGTCCACGAGGAGACACTGCAGTCCGCCGTGTGGGGTCAGAGACGGGAAAGCAGCCGAGCCTCTCGGTCCGGGCCACGTAGCATCCTGAGGTTTCCATCCAACCTCATGCCACGGTGCCACATCAGAGCCCTGGCCCTCAGCGCCATCCCTGGACTTCTGTGGAAAGACACCACCCATCACACATGCTCTGCCCACGGCCCCGTCTCCTTCCATCCCCACGGCTCCCCTCCACCCGCCTCTACCTCCTCCTGCCTGCCCCGACCCCCTGAATACACGCCCCGTCCCATGACGTACACAGCACCATCGGGTTAGCCTCACGCTGTCCCCTGGACCCCAGCTCCCGCATCAGTCCAGGGAGATCTAAAAATAAAGAAAGGTAGCCCCGGCTGGTCCTGCTCAGTGGTTAGAGCACCGGCCTGGGGGCTGACGGGTCCAGGGTTCGAATCCGGGCCCGGGTGCAAGAGGCAACCCATTGGTGTGTGTCTGTCACATTCACGTTTCTCTCTCTCTCTGTCTCTTCCCCTCTCTTCTGCTCTCTAAAAAAAAAAAAAGAGAGAGAGAGAGAGAAAGAAAGAAAGAAAGAAAGAAAGAAAGAAAGGAAGGAAGGAAGGAAGGAAGGAAGGAAGGAAGGAAGGAAGGAAGGAAGGAAGAAGAAAAAATATCCTTGGGTGAGAATGGACAAAAAAAAAAACACAAAACAATAAAACAGTAAAACAGCCCTGGCTGGTGTGGCTCGGTGGATAGAGTCTCGGGCTGGGGACAGAGGGTTCCCAGGTTTGATTCCTGGGCACATGACGGGATTGCAGGCTCGATCCCCAGTGGGGGGCGTGCAGGAGGTGACCAATTCATGATCCTCTCTCATCGTGGATGTTTCTGTTTCTCTCTCCCCCGCCCTCCCGCTCCGAAACCGACGACAATGTGTGTGATGACGAAGAGGTGCCGATACACGTAAGCACTGCACACAGAAACGACACGGAACACGCTAAGGGCCGCGTGGGCGTGGGCGGGGAGAGGCCGAGTGCACGGAGCACCCTGCCCCTGTGGTTTAAGGTGTCACGCGGCATATTCTTACCATCTGAGCTTTTTCTTCTTTGCTTTCCTTTCTCTCTCTCTCTCTCTCTCTCTCTCTCTCTCTCTCTCTCTCTCTCTCTCTCTCTGAACAAGAGACCTTGCTTGAGAGAGTTTGGAATAAATAGGTCTTTGTGAAGATCCTCTGTTCTCAGAGCCGGTGACAGAGCGTGCCCACTCTGCCAGGGCCCATGACTCATCAGCAAATCCCCAGGCTCATGGAGAGCAGGTACCAGGTCGGAGGCCCGCACTCCTTTCTCCTGCCAAGGGTGGGTCTCAGACTCCCTCCCTGCCTCAAACCCATGCCCGTGCACACACACACACACACACACACACACACACACAGGTTAAAATGCCACAAGAGCCGAAGCCGGTGTGGCTCCGTGGATAGAGCGTCAGCCTGCGGACTGAAGGGTCCCAGGTTCGATTCCGGTCAAGGGCATGCACCTTGGTGGCGGGCACATCCCCAGTGGGGGGCGTGCAGGAGGCAGCGGATGGATGTTTCTCTCTCATCGATGTTTCTAGCTCTCTATCCCTCTCTCTTCCTCTCTGTGGAAAATCAATTTCATAAATATATATATATATATATCGTATATATATTTTAATGCCACAAGAGCCCAGCCAGCATGGCTCCGTGGTGGAGCATCAACCTAGGAATCAGGAGACCACGGTTCCATTCCCCGTCAGGGCACAGGCCCGGGTTGGGGGCTCCATCCCAGCATGGGGCCTGAGGGAGGCAGCCGATGGATGCTTCTCCCTCGTGGTTGATGCTTCTCTCTCTCTCCCCCTTTCTCCCTTGCTCTCTGAAATCCATAAAAACATAGCTTAAAAAATTAAAGGAAGCCCTCACCGGTGTGGCTCAGCAGATAGGGCGTCGATGTTTCTAACTCTCTATCCCTCTCTCTTCCTCTCTGTAAAAAATCAATAAAATATATTTATATATATATATTTTAAAAGGAAGTCACCGGTTTTTCGGGGTCTCTGGATCGTGACACACACAGGAGGGGCGTGTAGGGAGCCAGGGAGCGTTCCTCTGAGGTCCTGGACCCACAGCCTGGCCGGGCCATTGTCACCGGGGGAGCGGACCCCGCCAGCAGCTGGTAGGTGCACTGCACTGCCCCTCCCTCCCTCCCCCCTGCAGACCCCGCTCCCAGCGTGCGGCTCCCGGAAAAAAAATGTCATCAGAACCTCGCCCGGCGCGCGGCACGGAATTCAATTTGCTTTCTCTTGTCGGCCTCGGAGCCGCCGTTCACGCACCAGTCGGCCGGAAAACGCCGGGGCCGGGGATGATCTCGCCCCGGGGGGGGAGGCACACGTTCCCGCCCGAACGAGATTTAAGAGAAAAAATGCCTAGGCTCCCTGTGTGGCTCCGTGTGGCTGAGCATCGGCCTGCGAACCAGGAGGCCACAGTTTGATTGCCAGTCAGGGCGGCAGGCTCCATCCCCAGCAGGTGATCATGCAGGAGGCAGCCGATCCGCGATTCTCTCTCTCTCTCTCTCTCTCTCTCTCTCTCTCTCTCTCTCTCTCTCTCTCTCTCTTGTCGTGGATGTTTCTATCTCTCCCTCTCCCTCCCCCCTCTCTCTCTGAAATCCATAAACGTGTTTAAAGACAGACAGGCATCCAAAACAGGTGTGGCTCAGCGGATAGAGCGTCGGCCTGCGGACTGGAAGGTCCCGGGTTCGATTCCGGTCAAGGGCAGGTACCTTGGTTGCGGACACATCCCCCGTGGGGGATGCGCAAGAGGCAGCTGATCGGTGATTCTCTCTCATCGATGTTTCTAACTCTCTATCCCTCTCCCTTCCTCTCTGTAAAAAAAAAAAATCAATAAAATGTATTTTTTTAAAAATGAAAACAAACAAACAAACAAACAAACAAACCTGTGTGTCCCTCGGGCTGTGGGCACCCACCACCAGGTGGCAGTGTTGCCCACAGGCTCTCCCGCCTCGGCCTCCTCTGGCTCTCGAATGGGGGCATCCAGAGAAAAAATGCCCCCCTGTCTCCCCAACACAGTGTCCCCCGACATCCGGAGGGGCCTGCCCCACCAGCCGCTCAGGGCCCCGTGCAGCCCCTCCCCGGGCCTGACCGCTGGGTGCAGACTGGACCCCAGGTGGAGGGCTCCATCCCATTGGGGTGAGGGCAGGGGGCGTGCAGGAGGCAGCCGGCCCATGAATCTCTCTCAGCATTGATGTTTCTCTCTCCCTCTCCCTTCCTCTCTGAGATCAATAAAAACATAGTTAAAAAAAAAAGAAAAAGAGAATTCCCGCCACATACACACTTGGAGACAAAAGTAAGCAAATGGCCTAAACCGGTGTGGCTCAGTGGATAGAGCGTTGGCCTGCGGACGGAAGGGTCCCGGGTTCGATTCCCGGTCAAGGGCATGGACCTTGGCTGCGGGCACATCCCCAGCGGGGGCCGTGCAGGAGGCAGGTGGTGGATGTTTCTCTCTCATCGATGTTTTTAACTGTCTGTTCCTCTCCCTTCCTTCCCGTAAAAAATCAATAAAATTTATTAAAAATATAAAAATAAAAAATATATATTTTTATTGATCTCAGAGAGGAAGGGAGAGAGAAAGAGAGAGAGAGAGAGAGAGAGAGAGAGAGAGAGAGAGAGACATCCATGATGAGAGAAAATCACGGATCGGCTGCCTCCTGCACTCCCCCTACTGGGGATCAAGCCCACAACCCTGGGCATATATTTTGACAGGGAATAGTAAATAAGTAAATAAATAAATAAGCAAGCAGAGGGTGTTGGGGAAATCAGCCAGGCACACTGCAAAAAATAAAATAAAATAAAGCAACTAGACCACCACCTTACAGCACACAGGCCACAAGCTCAGCGTGGATTGGAGACGCAAAGGTAAACTGTGAAACCAAAAGGGAAATAAAAATCCTAGGAGGAGGCCATCTTCGTGCTCTCAAAATCTACCCCAAACCTGAACCAGTGCGGCTCAGTGGATAGAGCGTCGGCCTGCGGACGGAAGGGTCCCAGGTTCGATTCCGGTCAAGGGCATGGACCTTGGTTGCGGGCACATCCCCGATAGGGGGTGTGCAGGAGGCAGCTGATGGATGTTTCTCTCTCATTGATGTTTCTAACTCTCTCTTCCTCTCTGTAAATCAATAAAATATATTTTCAAAACATATATATATTTTATTGTTTTTTTTTCTATTGTTTTTTTTTTTTTTTTAACAGAGAGGAAGGGAGAGGGAACATCGATGAGAGAGAAACATCCATCAGCTGCCTCCTGCACACCCCCTATCGGGGATGTGCCCGCAACCAAGGTCCATGCCCTTGACCGGAATTGAACCTGGGACCCTTCCGTCCGCAGGCCGACGCTCTATCCACTGAGCCAAACCGGTTTCGGCAAGAAGTTTAAGTTTAAAAAATGTGGCTCTCCAAAGACATGTCCATCGTTGCGCTGTGGATCGTTGGCTCTGTGGACGGGTGAGATTGCCGACCTCTGGCCCAGGAGAAGGGACTCTCCCGGGAAAAGGCAGGAACGTGGGCCAAACCTCCCACTGATCCGGGCCTCCACACGGACGGCAGTGCCGTACCCCTGGAAACGGTGGCGGGGGGGGGGACACTTTATCTGTGGCATGTGGCGTGGCACACTTCCTTTTTCATTTTTTTATTTCAGAGAGAAGGGAGAGAGGAGAGGGAGAGAGAAGCATCGGTGATGAGAGAGAATCGTGGATCGGCTGCCTCCTGCACACCCCACACTGAGGCCTGTGCCCCTGACCGGGAATCCAAGCGTGACCTCCTGGTTCCTAGGAGGGCTCCAACCACTGAGCCACGCCAGCCGGGCTATATTTTATTTTTTTATTTGTAAAATTGTTTGACTTATTGACCAGAGAGAGAGAGAGAGAGAGAGAGAGAAAGGCATCGATGTCTCCTTCTACTCACTGATGCATTCACTGGTTGATTCCTGGTGAATGCCCTGACCTGGGATAGAACCCACAACCTTGGGGTGAATACCGGGGGATGATGCTCTAACCAACTGAGCTACCCAGCCAGGGCCTGTATTAATTAGTAAGTCAATAATCAATTAATGATTAATGAATGCTTAATTAGTACTATTTAGAGAAGTCGGGAAGGCCGCGTGGCTGGGAAAGGAAACGTCTCGTTCACCCCAGAAGCGAATCTCCAAGCGGGAGAGGCAGGAAGTGCCTTCTGGGGGCAAGGGGGTGTCTGTGTAGGGGAGAGGGGTCCCCAGAGCAGATGGAGGGCCTGCGGGGGAGGAAGATGGAGAAATCTGAGTCCTGGGGAGGCGTGGCTCCTTCGGATTCCAATTGTGATGGATTCCAGGAGCGGAGGGAGGGTCTCTCACCGCCCACCCAGAGGTCCCCAATCGGGGTCCCCAATCCGGGTCCCCAATCCGGATCCATCCAGGAGGCCAGGCAGCCCGGGAGGGAGGGAGGGAGGGTCTCTGGGCCTGAGGTCCCCCATAGGGGTCCATCCAGGAGGCCAGGCAGCCCGGGAGGAGGGAGGGAGGGAGGGAGGGAGGGTCTCCAGGCCCTGGGTCCCCCATGGGTGCTCATCAGGAACCCAGGCTGCCCCGAGAGGAAGGCGCCTTCGTCCCAAACCCCGTGCCGCGCCCTCTCTCCGCCCCGGGGGCGCGCCTCGCCTGCTCCCCGGCTCCCCGTGGGCGCGGACGGAACGGAAACTGAGCTGCCGGGACGTCTGGGTTTGGGTTTCCCGCGCTCTCCCCGGGGCCGGGGCGGGGCCGGCCGGGCTGATCTCCGGCTCCATCTCCTCGGGGGCGCGTCCCGCCGGCGAGGATGCCCGGAGCGGCGGCCGGAGCGGGGCCGATGGAGCGGGACCCCGGCGAGGACACCGCGCCCCGGGCCCGGCGAGGGGGGCGCAGGAGGCGGCGGAGGACGCGGCGGGACAGCCGGGCGCGCACCGTGCGCTCCGCCCTGCAGCCGCCGCCCGCCGGGGCGCACGGGGCCGGAGGCGCACGGGGGTCCCGATGGCGATGGGGATGGAGACGGTGGGGACCCCGCTGGTGGCGGCCCTGGGGGCGCGGCGGCCCCGCCGACAACCGGCTGCGGGCCGGCGGGTGCGCGGCGCTGGCCCTGCTGCCCGGCGCCCTGTGCGCGCCGCTGCGCCGCGTGGCCAACGCGCACTTCGCGCTGGTGGCGCTGCTCAGCCTGGTGCCCGCGGTGAGCGCCTTCCCGCCCGGCCCGGCGCTGGCGCCCGCGCTGCTCCTCGGGGCCGCGGCCGCCGCCCGGGGCCTGTGCGCCGCCCTCCGCCGCCACCGCGCCGCCCGCGCCGCCGACCGCCGCCGCTGCCAGGTCTTCAGCGGGTGAGCGGGGCCCAGGGGTCTCCCGGGGGCGCACGGGGTCTCCAAAGCCGGGCCAGGGGCGCACGGGGTCTCCAAGGCCCGGCCAGGGGCGCATGGGGTCTCAAGGCCCGGCCAGGGGCGCACGGGGTCTCCAAGGCCCGGCCAGGAGCGCGGGGGGCTTGGCTAGGGGTGCACGGGGTCTCAAGGCCCAACCAGGGGTGCAGGGGGCTTGGCTAGGGGCGCACGGGGTCTCAAGGCCCAACCAGGGGTGCAGGGGGCTTGGCTATTGGCGCACAGGGTCTCCAAATGGATATCCAGCCAGGGGCGCACGCACGGGGTCTCCGAGGCTAGGCCAGGGGCGCACCGGGTCTCCAAGGCCCGGCTAGGGGCGCATGGGGTCTCCGAGGCCGGGCCAGGGGCGTGGGCGCCGTGGGGAGAGTGGCACCCCCCTAGGCCGGCCAAGCAGGACCATTTGGATTTTCTTTCCCAGATGGAAAGACTGAGGCATCCGAGGCGTCTGGGGAGCCTCGTTCCATTGGGCTTGTCTCCCTCCTGACTCTGGTTTCTCCCTCCTGGAACCTCCCCAGAGTTGGGGACACTCAGGCTGGGGTCACTCAGCCTGGCTTGCTGGCCCCTTGTTGGGTGGCCGGACTCTGGACGGAGTTTTCTGGCCTGGAGCGGGCCGCGGGCGGAAAGAGAATAGAAAATTTTTATTTATTTATTTTATTTTTCTAAACATATTTTATTGAGTTTTTACAGAGAGGAAGGGAGAGGGAGAGAGAGCTAGAAACATCGACGAGAGAGAATCATCCGTCAGCTGCCTCCTGGGGGTGTGCCCGCAACCAAGGTACCTGCCCTTGACCAGAATCAAACCCGGGACCCTTCAGTCCACAGACCAATGCTCTACCCACTGAGCCACACCGGTTAGGGCTTTATTTTTTAGAGAGAGAGAGAGAGAGTGGAAGGGAAGGAGGGAGGAGGAGGAGAGAGAGAGAAACACTGACTGGCGAGAGAGACATATCGATGGGTTGCCTCCCAAGGTATGTACCCTTGACCGGAATCGAACCTGGGACCTTTCAGTCTGCGGGCTGACGCTCTATCCACTGAGCCACGCCGGTCTCAACCGGATCTGGGAGTTTTCCACAGCAGGGGCTCTGTTGGCCGGGGGCGTCTCCCGCATTCCCGGACCAGGAGCAGCCCGAGGCACAACTATTTATAGCCCTGAGAGCTCGCAGGGAAAAGGGAGCGGCTATTTTGATTTCTGCATTTTTCGCGTGCCCTCGGCGGGCTCTCTCTCCCTCCCTCCCTCCCTCCCTCGCCTTTTCCCCGGGGCGCCGGGTCCACGCTGCCCTCGGCACGCCCTCCGGCTCTTTCTCCCACCGAGCCGTTGTTTCCCACATCGATGGGGTGGGTTGTGTGGACACAGGGGCGTTGGAAATGGCCCGTGGGGTCACCTCTCTCTCTGTCTGTGTCTGGCCTTCATGCTTTTTATTTTTATTTATTTTTTAAACATTTTAAAAATATATATATTTTATTGATTTTTTACAGAGAGGAAGAGAGAGGAATAGAGAGTTAGGAACATCGATGAGAGAGAAACATTGACCAGCCGCCTCCTACACACCTCCTACTGGGGATGTGCCCACAAACGAGGTGCATGCCCTTGACCGGAATCGAAACGGAAGGGTCCCAGGTTCGATTCCGGTCAAGGGCATGGACCTTGGTTGTGGACACATCCCCAGTACGGGGGGGGGGGGTGGTGGTGTAGGAGGCAGCTGGTCAATGTCTCTCTCTCATTGATGTTTCTAACTCTCTATCCCTCTCCCTTCCTCTCTGTGAAAAAAAAAAATCAATAAAATATATTTTAAAAAGAAAAGAAAGAAAAGTAGACAGTGAAATTGATAAAAACAAAAACAAAAAAACAGACATATTTTAAAAAATAAAATAAGCCCTGACTGGTGTGGCTCCGTGGGTAGAGTGTCAGCCTGCAGACTGAAGGGTCCCGGGTTCAATTCTGGTCAAGGGCATGGACCTTGGTTGCGGGCACATCCTCAGCAGGGGGTGTGCAGGAGGCAGCGGATGGATGATTCTCTCTCATTGATGTTTCTCGCTCTTTCTCCTTCTCCCTTTCTCTCTGTAAAAATCAATAAAATATCTTTTTAAAAATAACTGAAACAACCCATCAATGTTTCTCTCTCTCTCTCTCTCTCTCTCTCTCTCTCTCTCTCTCTCTTTCTCTCTCAGAAAATTTTAAACACATATTCTGTCCCTTTTCTCCCTTTGGAGAAATATATATATATATATATATATATATATATATATATATATATATATATATATGTGTGTGTGTGTGTGTGTGTGTGAGTGTGTGTGTGTATATAATGTGTGTGTATATATATGTGTGTGTGTGTATATATATGTATA
Organism: Pipistrellus nathusii; assembly: GCA_963693515.1. Lineage (NCBI taxonomy): Eukaryota > Metazoa > Chordata > Mammalia > Chiroptera > Vespertilionidae > Pipistrellus > Pipistrellus nathusii. Next base: position 11,221,482 of record OY882878.1, on the reverse strand, counting down.
ATTATATATATATAAGTATATATACATAAATATATAAAATAAACATATGAATCAATCGAACCCTGGCCTCCTGGTTCCTGGCCGAACGCTCAAACCCCTGAGCCACCCTGGCCGGGACCTTCCGTCCGAGGGGGCATGTCCTGTTCCTTGATCCCTCGTCGCCCGTGGACGTGTGCGGGAGCCCGTTCTGAGCACAGAAGGCTGCCTTGTCATTTCTAAACAGAACAAAACAAAAGTCCAGCTCCCGGCTCCCGGCTGGCCCTGCCCTCCGGGGGCCAGGAGGAGCGGGAACGCCAGCCGGGAACACGGTGTGTTTGGCGAAAGGGGGGCCGGGCGGGTGTTGCTTCCTCCGTGTGTGGGGCGGCTTTGATACACGGGCGGGAGGGCGTGCTCCTGGGACCGGGCGGCCCTGGCCGGGCCCTGTCTGGCCCGGGAAGAAAGAGAGACGTGTTTATTTGTGCAGCGAGGTCCCCTCCCGTGATTGTGATTGTGTGGCAGCCTCCGAGGAGAGCAGGCCCGGTGCCCCAGCGGGGGCAGAGAGAGGCTGGCTCTGTGTCTCGGCCTGGGGTTTGGGGTTTGGGGTTTGGGGTCTGGGTACCCGGGTGTGCTCTGGATGGGGGGAGGGGGCATCGGACGGAGGTACAGTGACCTGACTTGTTGGTGGGGGGTGTTTTTTTAAAAATATATTTAATTGATTTTCCACAGAGAGGAAGGGAGAGGGAGAGAGAGTTAGAAACATTGATGAGAGAGAAACATCGACCAGCTGCCTCCTGCACACACACCCCCACACACACTGGGGATGTGCCCGCCACCCAGGCGCAGGCCCTTGTTCCTTGTGGACGTGGAGCCGTGCCTCGATGCCCTGGACACCCCCCTGGCGCGCCCCCTCTCCCCATCCCCTGCCCCCCGGCCACTCACGGGCTCGGAGGGGGCGCGCCAGGGGGGTGTCCAGGGCATCGGGGCACAACCCCCAGTGGCGGGGGGTGGGGGGATGCAGGGGGCAGCTGATGGATGTTTCTCTCTCATCGATGTTTCTAGCTCTCTGTCCCTCCCCCTTCCTCTCTGTGAAAAAAAAAAATCAATAAAATATATTTTATACACACACACACACACACACACACACACACACCAGGCGTACTGGTTAACAACCCACACTATTGCGGTTTAACCGGTTAACCGTGCGGGTTGACTGTCGACCCGTGATAAACACGGAGGGAGCAATACAGCAAAACAGCACCCGTGCCCAACCCCGTCTCGCCCTCAGGGAGCAGAAGCGGTTCGTGAGCCGGTGCTGGCAGGAACTCCACGTGGGGGACTTTGTGCGCCTGGGCCGCGACGAGATGGTGCCCGCCGACATCCTGCTGCTGGCCTCCAGCGCGCCCGACGGCCTGTGCCACGCGGACACCGCCAGCCTGGACGGCGAGACCAGCCTCAAGCGCCGGCAGGTGGTCCGCGGCTTCTCCGAGCCCGTGAGTGGCCGGGGGCGGGGGACGGGGAGAGGGGGCGAGCCAGGGGAGTGTCCCGGGAATCGGGGCACGGCTCCACGTCCACCTGCAGGCCCTCGGGGTGTGAGCGCACCTGCATCCCCCGACACACACACCCATCATGCCGAGCTGCGTCTCCGAGGAGACAGAGGGGAGCCGGAGGGTCTGAGTGGACCCCTGACCTGCAGAGCCCAGGCCCGACCTGCAGCTGTGGGCAGCAGGAGTCTCTCTCTTTCTCTCCCTCCGGCCTCCCACCCTCCCATTCTCTCCGGGAAGGAATGGAAAGAATGTCCTCGCCCAGCCAGCGTGGCCGGTGTGGCCGGTGTGGCTCCGTGGCTTAGGCCAGGGGAGGGCAAACACATGAGTCCACAGAGCCACACATCAACAGCACAACGATTGAAATTTATTATATATATATATATATATATATATATATATATATTATTGATTTTTCACAGAGAGGAAGAGAGAGGGATGGAGAGGAACATCGATGAGAAAAAAATAATTGGTCAGCTGCCTCCTGCACGCTCCCCGCTGGGGATATGCCTGCAACCAAGGTACATGCTCTTGACCGGAGTCAAACCCGGGACCTTTCAGTCTGCGGGCCAATATTCTATCCACTGAGTCAAACCGGTTTCGGCAAATCAATATATATATTGATTTCAGAGAGGAAGGAAGCGGGACCGAGAGTTAGAAACATCCATGATGAGCGAGAATCTCGGATCGGCTGCCTCCTGCACACCCCCTGTTGGGGATCAAGCCCACAACCCAGGCCTGTGGCCCTTGGCTGGAATCGAACCTGGGCCCCTTCAGCTCGCAGGTTGTCTGAGCTCTCTCCGCTGAGCCACACCGTCGAGGGCCGACATTTCTTTGGAGAGCCACACTTTTTTAAACGTCAGCCATGTAGGCAGGCACATTGTCATTCACTTCATCAGGGTCCTCCTAAGCTGGCCTCGGCTAAACCCTCAAGGGGCCCAAGAGCCGCCCGCCTGTGGCTCTTGAGCCGAGGTTTGCCAACCACCACCCACCTAGGAACCAGGAGGTCACGGGTTCGATTCCCGGTCGGGCCGCGTGCCCGGGTTGCGTGCTTGATCCCCGATGTCGGGGGCGTGCTGAGGGGGGCAGCCGGTCCGTGTTTCTCTCCCTCCCTCTCCCGTCCTCTCTGACGTCAATAGGAAATATATCCTTCACAAAGAGAGAGGAGGAGAGGTGGCAGGAGGCGGGTGCGAGGGGCCGGGCGGCGGCGGTGGCGGCTCCCTCCCTCGGCCTCTCAGGCAATTAGTCTCTAATTGAATTACCGCGGCCCCCGCTGCCACGGCGCCCGGGGAGCAGACATTTATCACCTCCCGGACGCAGACGGGTGCTAATTGGATCGGTCGATACCGAGCCTTCTGCAGGAAATGTCAGGGCTGTTCTGTCACGCCTGGGGGGTTAGTCACCGCGCCCGTGATCTACACGGAGGGCGCCGTCTACACGACGGAACAGTGGCCGACGTGCGGCGATGGCGGTGGCGATGGCGGTGGCGGTGGCGGTGGGGTCCCGGTGAATAGCGGTGTGTGCTGTGGGGCTGGGGGAGGAATTCACTCTAAGCCACAAAGGAAGGAAAGGATGCTGAGGACTCCATCGCCGATGTGAGACAAAAAAAAAAAAAATAATAATAATTTCATTCTAGCAGGCGGGGAGCTACGCAGGCCCATCCTGTTTAAAGATATCTATTTAATATATGTTATTGATTTTTTTTTTTTAACAGAGAGGAAGGGAGAGGGAGAGAGAGAAACATCGATGATGAGAGAGAATCATCCCTCAGCTGCCTCCTCCTGCACGACCCCCCCCCCCCACTGGGGATGTGCCTGCAACCAAGGTCCATGCCCTTGGCCGGAATCGAACCCGGGGCCCTTCAGTCCACAGGCCGACGCTCTATCCACTGAGCTACACCGGTTTCGGCTAAAGATATATATTTTTTTAAAAAGCCATGGCTGTTGTTTTTTGTTGTTGTTGTTGTTGTTGTTTTGCTCAGTGGTTAGAGCGTCCACCCATTGAAAGAAGGATCGCATGTGATGTGTCTCTCTCCCATCAATGTTTCTCTCTCCCTCCCATCCTCTCCCTGCCCCCATCCCCCCCCTCCAAAAAAAAATATATATATATATATATATATTAAAAATATTTATAGCCCTAGCCAGTTTGGCTCAGTGGATAGAGCGTCGGCCTGCGGACGGAAGGGTCCCAGGTTCGATTCCGGGCAAGGACATGGACCTCATCCCCAGTGGGGTCTGTGCAGGAGGCAGCTGGTAGATGTTTCTCTCCCATCGATGTTTCTAACTCTCTATCCCCCTCCCTTCCTCTCTGTGAAATATCAATAAAATATATTTTAAAAAACAACAAAACACAGTGGCTTATCAAAATAAAAATTTTAAAAAGCCCTTTGATATGGGGATGAAGGTGTCTGCTTCAAAGGAGGGTGGCATTGTGGACTCGGTGCCGGACGGGACTTCAAAGCAAGGGCTCCTTCTGGCCTTTGTCAGGCGCTCGGGGGCCCTGAGCCGCGGCCAGGACGTCTGTGAGCGCTGACCTTGGGAGGCAGGCGGCTGACCTTGGCCCCGAGAGACCGGCAGTGTCAGAGGGCCCTCTGCCCGAGGGCCGGGCTGGCCTTTCTTGGTGGACGGGGGCGGGGGCGGGGACAATGCCGGTGGAGGTCTGGTTCGCTCACATCAAGACCGGAGGGACACTTGGGCCCGGCCAGCGTGGCTCAGGGCTTGAGCATCCACCTAGGAACCAGGAGGTCAGGGGTTCGATTCCAGGTCAGGGCACAGGCCCGGGTGGCGGGCTCCATCCCCCAGTGTGGGGCGTGCAGGAGGCAGCCGATCCATGATTCTCTCATCATGGATGCTTCTCTCTCTCTCTCTCTCTCTCCCTTCTCTGAAATCAATTAACATATATTTTTTAAAATATTTTTTATTATTTTTTAAAATATATTTTATTGATTTTTTTTTTTTTTATAGAGAGGAAGGGAGAGGGGGAGAGAGAGTCAGATACATCGATGAGAGAGAAACATTGATCAGATGCCTCCTACATACCTCCTACTGGGGATGTGTCTGTAACCAAGGTATATGCCCTTGCCCGGAATCGAACCCGAGACCCTTTGGTCTGCAGGCCGACGCTCCATCCACTGAGCCACACCGGCCAGGGCTCTCTCTTTTTAAATATATATATATATGCTTTCAGACAGAGAGGGAGATAGAAGCATCCATGATGAGAGAGAATCTTGGGTCAGCTGCCTCCTGCACGCCGCACACTGGGGATGGAACCCACAATCCAGGCTTGTGCCCTGACAGGGAATCGAACCTGGGACCCTTCCGTCCGCAGACCGACGCTCTACCCACTGAGCCAAACTGGTTCGGGCAAAAAAAAAACAAAAAACATATATATATATATATATATATATATATATATATATATATATATATATATATTAAAAAGCTGGTGACGGTGGCAGAGAGGAACAGAGGCCCCGGGGTGCCCTCTCCCGGGGAAGATGGGGGACCGAGCTGCCCCAGCAGCGGGAACCTGGCCCTCCCTCTGCCCGTCCTCAGGGACACGAGTGTTCCTGAGGCAGACACGCCGCAGTGGCGGAATTAATGGCCTGGCATTAAAAGGGATCGTGATTTATTCCGAGGACTCCGCGCGCAAGCAACTCCGGGCGCGGAGCCGCCGGGAGCAGGGCCCCGGCCCCGCCGGGCAGACTGATTTCCCCGGGGATAAGCTGCAGTTCCATCCCCACCGTGGGGCGTGCAGGAGGCAGCCGGGCCATGATTCCCTCATCACTGGTGTCTCTCTCTCCCTCTCTCTCTCTCTCTCTCTCTCTCTCTCTCTCTCTCTGTCCCCCTTTCTCTCTGAAGTCAATAAAAACGTATTTAAAAAATAATGATGGCCAGGACCGGTTTGGCTCAGTGGATAGAGCGTCAGCCTGTGGACTGAAGGGTCCCGGGTTCGATTCCAGTCAAGGGCATGGACCTTGGTTGCGGGCACATCCCCGGTCGGGGGTGTGCAAGAGGCAGCTGATCGATGACTCTCTCTCACCGATGTTTCTTAACTCTCTATTCCTCTCTCTTCCTCTCTGTGAAAAACCAATAAAAATATATAAAAAAAAAAAAATGCAACTCAAATGTTTTTAAATAAATAAATAAAAATAAGAAAAAAAATAAATAAAAAAAATAACGGCGATGAAAGAGCTACACGAAGAAAAGAGTAAGATGCAAATGGGCCGTGCCCTCGCAACGGCCGCCGGCCAATCAGGCGTGCGTATGCAAATTAACCCAGTAAAGATGGAAGATTCATTTGCATCCTCTTTGCCTCCCGAGCGGCTGGGGGTGTTCCAGGCCTCTGGGCATTGTGGGAAGGCCGGACGGCGGCTCTGGCCAGAGCGAGGGCGGTCCGGGTGGCGGGGGGGGAAGGGATCTCCGTGCACTGGGCCTCTAGTGATGAAATAAAACGGACGGAGCCGGCCGGGCCCGGTGCCCCCTGACGCCCCCTCCCCCTGCTGTTTCAGGTCTCCGCGTTTGACCCGCTGACCTTCACCAGCGTCATCGCGTGCGAGAGGCCCAACAATGACCTGAGCAGGTTCCGGGGCTGCATGTGAGTCGGCCGCCCCTCCCCCTGCCCCCGCGCCCGTGCCCCCCGCCCGGCGCCGACCCTCGTGTGTGGGGCGTGCAGGAGGCAGCCGATGGGTGTTTCTCTCTCACCGTGGATGTCTCTCTCTCTCTCTCTCTCTCTCCCTCCCTCCCTCTTCCTTCCTCTCTGGAATCCATCCTACATAATAAAGATATAAAACGTGCAGACCACAGATCAGCAGGAGGACGGGGCAGCGAGAGGAGGCACGCCAAGGGCTTTTAGTAAAAATATATATTTTTTAAAAAGGTTCCCTAAAGCCATGACCGGCATGGCTCAGCGGATAGAGCGTCGGCCTGCGGACTGAAAGGTCCCGGGTTAGATTCCTGCCAAGGGCATGGACCTGGGTGGCGGGCGCGTCCCCGGTGGGGGGTGTGCAGGAGGCAGCTGGTGGATGTTTCTCTCTCATCGACGTTTCTTCTCTCTCTCTCTCTCCCTCTCCCTTCCTCTCGGTAAAAATCAGTATATTCTTTTTTTAAAAAAAAGCTTCCCTAAGGCTCACTCAGGGCACACCCTGGGGGGGTCCGCCCTCCGGGGTCCCCGTTCGCCCTCCCCGCCGCCCTGCACCCCGCACCCGGCGGCGTCCCGGCCTCCCCTCCCGAGGCAGCTCCCCGGGACGGAGGGCCCGTGGGGGTGTCCCCCGTCACGCGTGACACACATGTGACACACGCGTGACACACGTCTCCCCACGCCCCGCAGCACGCACGAAGACGGGCGGAAGGCCGGGCTGCACAGGGAGAACCTGCTGCTGCGCGGCTGCACCGTCCGGAACACGGAGGCCGTGGTCGGCATCGTCGTCTACGCAGGTGGGCACTCCGGTCACATGTGGCCACACGCCGTCACACGCATGTCACACGCATGTCACACACGGTCACACCTCCTCAACCTCTCCCCCTCTCCCCCTCCCGCCCCCCGCAGGCCACGAGACCAAGGCCCTGCTCAACCGCAGCAGCCCCCGCTACAAGCACAGCAAGCTGGAGCGTCAGATGAACAGCGACGTGCGCTGGTGTGTGCTGCTGCTCGTGGGCCTGTGCCTGGCGTCCGCCGTCGGTGAGTACGCCTCCACGCCTCCACGCCGGCTGCCGGCTGCCGGGCGGGCCTCGGCGCTGCCCTCAGCCCCGCCTGGACACCGAGGGATGTTTGTTCCTTTTTTGGTTGCTATTTGTTTGCTTATATTTTTATTGATTTCTTGCAGAGAGGAAGGGAGAGGGAGAGAGAGTTAGAAACTCCGATGAGAGAGAGTCATCCATCAGCTGCCTCCTGCACACCTCCCGCAACCACGCTCTGTGCCCTTGGCCAGAATCAAACCCGGGACCCTTCCGTCTGTAGGCCAACGCTCTATCCACGGAGCCAACCCTGCTAGGGCTTTATTTATTTGTTTGTTTATTTATTTATTTTATTGATTTCAGAGAGAGGAAGAGAGAGAGAGAGAGAGAGAGAGAGAGAGAGAGAGAGAGAGAGAGAGAGAGAGAGAAACATCGATGATGAGAGCACATCATGGATCGGCTGCCTCCTGCACGCCCCCCACTGGGGATGGAGCCCACACCCCGGGCCTGTGCCCGGACCGGGACTCGAACCCCTGACCTCCTGGCTCCCAGGCGGACGCTCACCCCCTGCGCCACGCCGACCGGCCGGCCGGGCTGTGCCTTGGTTTCTTAGGCGACCAGCAGGCTCCTTTGGCCGAAAGGTCCCCCCGCTCACTGAGTCACAGCCTCTGGCTTGGCTCCCGTCCGCCCGCCCGGGGCCGGACGCAGGCCGCTCCTCCGCGACGTTGTCGTCACAGGCCACGGCGCGTGGGTGCGGCGGCACCAGGAGGAGGCGCTGTTCTGGGTCCCCGAGGCGGACGGCAGCTCCCGGTCCCCGGGCACGGCGGCGGCGTACGCCTTCCTGACCATGGTCGTCCTCCTGCAGGTACACGGGTGGGCGGGATCGCAGAGCCTCCTCCGGGCTCTGCCGGGGCCCCGTCCCCACGCCCGCCCACGGAGCTTCCACACGGGCTGCGTTCTCTCCGGGCACAGAGCTCACCCAGAGGGTGTGTTCCCGGGAGATTTTCCAGTTCAGAGTCTCCGTTGCCATCCTCCTCCCTCCCTCTTCTCTCTCTCTCTCTCAATATATCTTATTGATTTTTCACAGAGAGGGAGGGAGAGGGAGAGAGAGCTAGAAACATCGATGAGAGAGACACATCCATCAGCTGCCTCCTGCACGCCCCCTACTGGGGATGTGCCCGCCACCAAGGCGCACGCCCCTCACCGGAATAGAACCCGGGACCCTTCCGTCCGCAGGCCGACACTCTGTCCACGGAGCCACACCGGTTACGGCTGCATCTGTTTTTAGAGCGAGCGCGTGGACGGGACGGGGAGAGAGGGAGAGACGCACAGAGAGAAACGTTGATGTGAGAGAGACACGCCGATGGGTTGCCTCCCACCCGGAGACCCAGCCGGGGCTGGGGATGGGGCCTGCCACTTGGCCGGAATCGAACCCGGGACACTCCCGTCGCAGGCCGCCGCTCTGTCCACGGAGCCACACGGTTCCGGCGAGAGAGCCACATTTTTGACGCGTGAGCTCCTCCCCGTGCCACGTCGTCCACACGGACTCGCCCAGGCCGTGGCGTTGGGGGTTCAGGTGCCCGTGGCTCTCGCCCGGCCCGGCCGGGGGTCCCGGGGCCGGCGGGCCCTCACGCGGCGCCGCCCGCAGGTGCTGGTCCCCGTCTCACTGTACGTGTCCCTCGAGATGGTCAGGCTGTGCCAGGCGTACCTGCTGCAGCAGGACGCGGGGCTGTACGACGCGGTGGCCGACGCCCGGCCCCAGTGCCGCGCCCCCCACCTCGCCGAGGACCTGGGCCAGGTCCGCCACCTCTTCTCCGACAAGACCGGCACGCTCACCGAGAACAGGCTGGCCTTCCGGCGCTGCACCGTGGCCGGCTCCGAGTACCCGCACGGCGCCCACGGTGAGCCCGGGCCTCCTGCGTGCCCACGCACACACACACACACGTACACGCACACACACGTGTGTGCACACATATACCCGCACAGCGCCCATGGTGAGCCCGGGCCTCCTGCGTGCCCACACACACACACACGTGTGTGCACACATGTACCCGCACGGCGCCCACGGTGAGCCCGGGCCCGCACACACATGTACACGCACACACGCATATGCACACACGTACCCGCACGGCGCCCACGGTGAGCACGGGCCTTGTGCATGCCCACATGCACACACACGTACACGCACACACACGTATACCCATACATGTACCCTGGCATGCACGGTGAGCCCAGGCCTCGTGTGTGCCCACACGCACACACACACGTACACACACACACACGTATACGCACACATGTACCTGCACGGCACCCACGGTGAGCACGGGCCTTGTGCGTGCCCACACGCACACACACGTACACGCACACACACGTATACGCACACATGTACCCGCACGGCGCCCACACACATGTGCGCCCATACACGTACCCGCACGGTCAGCCGCATCTGGCGTCACCCCGTGTCAGTCGCCGTGTGCCCCCGCGGCTCTCCCCACAGCCCGGCGGCGGCTGGCCCAGTACCAGGAGGCGGACTCGGACTCGGAGGAGCCAGGGCCCCGGGGCGGCACCCTGTCCCAGCGCGGCGGCGGCATTGGCAGCCACCAGAGCCCCCGCCCGCTGCACCACACGCCCGGCAGCGCCGTGGTGAGCGCCCTCTCCCCCGCTGCCGCCCGCCCTCAGGCCTCTGTCGTGGCTGCAAGGCCCCACCACCAAGGCCGAGGGCTCTGCCTCCTGTCGGGGCAGGTGCAGGGGCAGGCGGTCCAGGCTCCTCTCACGTCAGTGTCTGTCTGTCTGTCTGTCTCCCTCTCTCTCTCTCTCTCTCTCCCCCTCCCTCCCTCCCGTTCTCTCTCAAATCAATAATCACATCGCCCCGGCTGCTTCGGCTCCCTGGATAGAGCGTTGGCCTGCAGGCCAAAGGGTCCCGGGTTCGATTCCTGTCAAGGTCACAGGAATCGAGGTCTCTCTCTCTCTCTCCCCCCCTCTCTCCTGCCTTCCTCCCTCTCTAAAAACCAATGGAAAAACGTCCTCAGGTGAGGATTTAAAATATATATATATATATATTATTGATTTTTTACAGAGAGGAAGGGAGAGGGATCGTGAGAGACATCGATGAGAGAGAAACACCCATCAGCTGCCTCCTGCACGCCCCCCTCCCCCCCACTGGGAATGGAGCTTACAACCAAGGCAGGCGCCCTGACCGGAATCGAACCCGGGACCCTTCGGCCCGCAGGCCGGCGCTCTATCCACTGAGCCACCCCAGCCAGGGCGAGGGTTTTTCTTTGTTTTTTTTTTTGTTTTTTTTTTTTAATGAAAGAACTCGGGGCAGACCCTCGGGAGCGCCCGGGTCGGACAGACCCGAGCGGCCCCTCAGCTCGGCCTCTTGCAGGAGAGGGACATCAGGCCGGACCCCGAGCTGCTGGCGAAGCTGAGCGAGTGTGGCCGGCGCCTGGCGCTCACGAGGCACCAGCCCCGCCCGCTGGCCCACCTCCCGTCCGAGCTGGCCGACGTCCTGGACTTCTTCATCGCCCTCGCCCTCTGCAACACCGTGGTGGCGTCCGCGCCCGACCAGGACCAGCCCCGGCCGAGGGCAAGTCTGGCCCCCACGGCCCTCGGGAGCCCCCGCCCCGCCCCGGGGCTCAGCACCAGCCCCGCGCCGGAGAGGGGCGCCCACAGGCGGGACCGGGACTCGGGGACCAGGACGGGGGCCGGCCGCCTGGACGGGGGCTCCTGGGGCCGCCAGCCGGCGCTCAGCTTGTCATTGGTCAGGGGGAGACTTCTCGGGGTGTGGGAATGCTGTTTGCATATGTACATGTGTGTGTTTTTTAAAAATATATTTTCATGGATTCCAGAGAGGAAGGGAGAGGGAGAGAGAGAGAAATAAGTGGTGAGAGAGAATTTGACTCTTACCTGGAGATATGTTTATGAGAGAGAGAGAGAGAGAGAGAGAGAGAGAGAGAGAGAGAGAGAGAGAGAGAGAGAAGGAAGGAAGGAAGGAAGGGAGGAAGGGAGGAAGGGAGGAAGGGAGGAAGGGAGGAAGGGAGGGAGGGAGGGAGTTAACTGACTCTGGTTGCAACTTGCAGCGTGCACCCCGAAATCTATGAATTGGGCAGAAGGACGGACGGGTGTGTGTGTGGGTGGCAGCCCGGGGGGCCCCCACCTCACTGCCTCCTGCCTCTCTCTCTCTCTCTCTCTCTCTCTCCCTCTCTCTCTCTCCCCCTCACTCACCCTCTCTCTGTCTCCCTCTCTCTCCCTCTTGCTCTCTCTCTCTTCTTCTCTCCCCCCAACTCTCTCTCTCTCTCTCTCTCTCTCTCTCCCTCTCTCTCTCTCCCCCTCACTCACCCTCTCTCTGTCTCCCTCTCTCTCCCTCTTGCTCTCTCTCTCTTCTTCTCTCCCCCCAACTCTCTCTCTCTCTCTCTCCCTCTCGCTCTCTCTCTCTCCTTTCTTACCCCCACCTCTCCCTCCCTCTCTCTCTCCCTCTCTCTCCCTCTCGCTCTCTCTCCTCTCTCCCCCCCACTCACTCTCTGTCTCTCTCCCTCTCTCTCTCTCTCTCTCTCCCTCCCTCTCTCTCTCTCTCCCCCCCCACTCACTCTCTCTCTGTCTCTCTCTCTCCCTCCCCCCTGCAGGTGCGGGCGCCCTGTGAGCCACTCAGGTCCCCGGTGAAGACCCTCGAGGCCTTCCTCCGCCGGTTCTCGCCCAGCCGCCTCCGCCTGGGCCTGCCCGCCGCCCCCAAGGCCACGTCCAAGGCCACGTCCAAGGCCACGTCCAAGGCCACGTCCAAGGTCCTGGCGGTGCTGCCGGCGGCGGACAGCTCGCTGCTGGGGCCGGAGGAGCAGCCGAGCCCGCCGGCCCGGGCCCCTGCCAAGGCCCCGGAGCCGGAGGAGCCGGAGGAGCCGGAGGAGAAGCCGGAGCCGGAGCCGGAGCCGGAGCCGGAGCCGCGCTACGAGGCGGAGAGCCCGGACGAGGCGGCGCTGGTGCAGGCGGCCCGGGCCTACGGCTGCGTGCTGGAGCGGCGCTGGCCGGGGCGGCCGGGGGGCGGCGGGGGCGACCGCGTGGCCCTGCGCCTGCCCCGCCTGGGCCGCCTGGCCGTCCCGCTGCTGCACACGCTGGCCTTCGACGCCGCGCGCAGCAGGATGTCCGTGGTCGTCCGCCACCCGCTGTCCCGCGAGCTCACCCTCTACGCCAAGGGCGCCGACTCGGCCCTGCTGGGCCTGCTGCGGCCCTGCCCGCCAGGTGCCCCGCCCTCCTCCTCCCGGTCCCCGTCCCTCCCCCCCGGGTGCCCCATCCCTCTCCCCGGGTGCCCCGCCCTCCTCCTCCCGGTCCCCGTCCCTCCCCCCCGGGTGCCCCATCCCTCTCCCCGGGTGCCCCGCCCTCCTCCTCCCGGTCCCCGTCCCTCCCCCCGGGTGCCCCATCCCTCTCCCCGGGTGCCCCGCCCTCCTCCTCCCGGTCCCCGTCTCTCCCCCCCGGGTGCCCCATCCCTCTCCCCGGGTGCCCCATCCCTCCTCCCCGGGTGCCCCGCCCTCCTCCTCCCAGTCCCCGTCTCTCCTCTCCCCGGGTGCCCCGCCCTCCTCCTCCCGTCCCAGTCCCTCCCCCCGGGTGCCCCATCCCTCTCCCTGGGTGTCCCGCCCTCCTCCTCCCGGTCCCCGTCTCTCCCCCCCGGGTGCCCCATCCCTCTCCCCGGGTGCCCCATCCCTCCTCCCCGGGTGCCCCGCCCTCCTCCTCCCGGTCCCCGTCTCTCCCCCCCGGGTGCCCCATCCCTCTCCCCGGGTGCCCCGCCCTCCTCCTCCCGGTCCCCGTCCCTCCTCCCCGGGTGCCCCATCCCTCATCCTCCCAGTCCCCAGTCTCTCCTCCCCGGGTGCCCCATCCCTACTCCTCCCAGTCCCCGTCTCTCCTCTCCCTGGGTGTCCCGCCCTCCTCCTCCCGGTCCCCGTCTCTCCTCCCCGGGTGCCCCATCCCTCTCCCCGGGTGCCCCGCCCTCCTCCTCCCGGTCCCCGTCTCTCCCCCCCGGGTGCCCCATCCCTCTCCCCGGGTGCCCCGCCCTCCTCCTCCCGGTCCCCGTCTCTCCCCCCCGGGTGCCCCATCCCTCTCCCCGGGTGCCCCGCCCTCCTCCTCCCGGTCCCCGTCCCTCCTCCCCGGGTGCCCCATCCCTCATCCTCCCAGTCCCCAGTCTCTCCTCCCCGGGTGCCCCATCCCTACTCCTCCCAGTCCCCGTCTCTCCTCTCCCTGGGTGTCCCGCCCTCCTCCTCCCGGTCCCCGTCTCTCCTCCCCGGGTGCCCCATCCCTCTCCCCGGGTGCCCCGCCCTCCTCCTCCCGGTCCCCGTCCCTCCCCCCCGGGTGCCCCATCCCTCTCCCCGGGTGCCCCGCCCTCCTCCTCCCGGTCCCCGTCTCTCCCCCCCGGGTGCCCCATCCCTACTCCCCGGGTGCCCCGCCCTCCTCCTCCCGGTCCCCGTCTCTCCCCCCCGGGTGCCCCATCCCTCTCCCCGGGTGCCCCATCCCTCTCCCCGGGTGCCCCGCCCTCCTCCTCCCGGTCCCCGTCTCCCCCCCCCCCCCCCCCCGGTGCCCCATCCCTCCTCCCCGGGTGCAGAAGGGAGAGGGAGAGAGAGAGAAACATCCACCAGCTGCCTCCTGCACGCCTCCTACTGGGGATGTGCCCGCAACCAAGGTCCATGCCCTTGACCAGAATCGAACCCGGGACCCTTCTGTCCGCAGGCCGATGCTCTATCCACTGAGCCAACCTGGTTTCGACTGTGTTGTCTATTTTTAAACGCAATTTTTAAAACAAAAACAAAAACCAAAAATCAGCTGTCAGCTCCATAAGCGTTCTCCGGCAGCCACCCCTTGCCGTTTCCGTGGGTCAGGGCGAGGCGCAGTGGCTTCCTGGCCTGTTAGGAGCCATCGGAGGGGCCGGCTGGCGGGATCTCCCCAGGCCGGCTCTGAGGCCTCCCTCGGCCTGGTCCCTCTCGCTCACCGGCTCCTCTGCTTCCCCTTCTCCTCCCTAGACGAGGCCACGGGGCGGCATCAGGAAAGGATCCTCAGCAACACCCGGCGTCACCTCCACCTGTACGCCCTGGAGGGGCTGCGCACCCTGTGCGTCGCCAAGAGGGTGAGGGGGCGGCCGTGGGGCTCCACGGGGCAGCGTCCGCCCAGAGCCGGGGTCAGGCCCAGGCCCGGGTGCCGGCTCCATCCCCAGTGCGGGCGTGCAGGAGGCAGCCGGCCCACCATTCTCTCCTCACTGTCTCTCTCTCTCTCTTTCTCCTCCCTCCCTCCCTCTTCCTCCCCCTCTCCCTCTCCTCCCTCTCCCTCCCTCTCCCTCTCCCTCTCCCTCTCCCTCCCTCCCTCTCCCTCCCTCCCTCTCCCTCTCCCTCTCCCTCTCTCCCTCTCCCTCCCTCCCTCTCCCTCCCTCCCTCTCCTTCCCTCCCTCTCTCCCTCTCCCTCTCCCTCCCTCCCTCTCCCTCCCTCCCTCTCCCTCCCTCTCCCTCTCCCTCTCCCTCTCCCTCTCCCTCTCCCTCTCCCTTTCCTTCTCCCTCTCCCTTCCTCCCTCTCCCTCTCCCTCTCCCTCCCTCCCTCTCCCTCTCTCCCTCTCTCAGGTGCTGAGTAAGGAGGAGTATGCCTGTTGGCTGCAGGGCCACCTGGAGGCGGAAGCCGCCCTGGAGAACCGCGAGGAGCTTCTGTCCCAGTCGGCCGTCCGCCTGGAGACCAACCTGCATCTCTTGGGTAGTTACCTGCCCGCCCGGCCGGCCGGTGGTGTGGACCCCGGGCGTCTGCAGAGAAGGTCTGGGGAGGGGAGGGGACCTCAGCGGTGCCTCCGTTACAGAACTGCTGGCCTGGTGTCTCTCTCTCTCTCTCTCCCCCTTCCTCTCTGGAAACCAATAAAAATAGTCTCTACTTTTATTTGTTTGTTTTTAGATACATTTACTGATGTCAGAGAGAAAGGGGGAGGGAGAGAAACATCCGAGAGAGAGAGAGAGAGAGAGAGAGAGAGAGAGAGAGAGAGAGAGGGAATCACGGATCGGCTGCCTCCTGCACGCCCCCCACGGGGGATGAAGCCTGCAACCCGGGCCTGTGCCCTGACTGGGGATCGCACCCTGCCCTCCTGGGTCCTCGGTCTCTCCTTTGAAATCAATAAAAATATATTTTTTAAAGAAAAAAAAATAAATAAAGAATAGCCCTCGCCGGCTTGGCTCAGTAGATAAGAGCGTCGGCCTGCAGACGGAAGGGTCCCGGGTTCGATTCTGGCCAAGGACTGTACAGGCCTGGGTTGCAGGCTCCATCCCCAGGGGGAGGTGTGCAGGAGGCAGCCGGTCCATGATTCTCTCTCACCGTGGATGTCCCTCTCTCTCTCCTTCTCTTTTCCTCTCTGAAATCAATAAAGAAATATATTTTAAAAAATAAAAACGAAAAAGAATAAAGATGGACGTCAGCTGGGCATTTGGGGGAGCGCGAGACGCTGGGTGATGGGCTCAGAGGACTCTGACCCGGGCCCCCGAGACCCCTGCTGACCCTCCACTGGGCCGTCCTGCCCCGCCCGCCCGCCCCTTCGCCCTCGGCGGCCGCGGACGGTCGGTCGGACAGGCGGGCGCGGGCCAGGGCCCCCTCTCACCCGCCCCGCCTCCTCCGTCGGCCCAGGGGCCACCGGGATCGAGGACCGCCTGCAGGACGGCGTCCCCGAGACCATCGCCGCGCTGCGCCAGGCCGGCCTGCAGATCTGGGTCCTCACGGGCGACAAGCAGGAGACGGCCGTGAGCATCGCCTACGCCTGCAAGCTGCTGGACCAGGACGAGGAGCTGCTCACCATCAACGCCGACTCCCAGGTGGGTGCCCGGGGCACGGGTCTGGGGACCCCCTGCCCGGCCCGGCCCTCCCCGCCCTCCTCGGGGGGCAGCCTCCCACAGAGGGGGTAGGGGCCTGGCGGGGGGCCCCGGGGCAGGCAGAGGCTGCTGGCGCTCCCAGCCCGGGCACAGCTGGCACACGCCACGGCCACCTATTTTCAAAGGGACATACGTCTGTGATTTCCGTTTTTTCTTTTTAATCCTCACCTGAGAACATGTTGTTTTTTAATATATTTTATGGATTTTTTTTTTTTTTTAACAGAGAGGAAGAGAGAGGGATAGAGAGGTAGAAGCATCGATGAGCTGAGACTGGTTTGGCTCAATGAATGGAGCGTCGGCTTGGGGACGGAAGGGTCCCGGGTTCGATTCCGGTCAAGGGCATGTACCTTGGTTGCGGGCATATCCCCAGTAGGGGGTGTGCAAGAGGCAGCTGGTCGATGACTCTCTCATCGATGTTTCTAACTCTCTATCTCTCTCCCTTCCTCTCTGTACAAATCAATAAAAAAAAAATAAAATAAAATAAAAAGAAACATCGATGAGAGAATCATCAATCCGCTGCCTCCGGCACACCCACCCCCCGCTGGGGATGTGCCCGCAACCAAGGTCCATGCCCTTGCCCGGAATCAAACCCGGGACCCTTCAGTTTGCACGCCGACGCTCTATCCACTGAGCCACACCGGTTTCGGCTGTTTTATTTTTATTAATTTTACAGAGAGAAGGAGGGAGGGAGAAAGAGAGAGGAGAGAGAAACATGGACGTGAGAGAGACACATCGGTTGGTTGCCACCTGCACGGCCCTAACCAGGGCCGGGGAGGAAACCTGCGACCGAGACATGTGCCCTTGACTGGGCATCGAACCCGAGACCCTGGGCTGTGGGGGTTGATGCTCTACCCTCAGAGATCACCGGCCAGGGCAGGAAAGCTGCCCTCTGCAGCTCACCGGGTTCCAGGGGGGACCCGGTGCCCGGGAGGGAGACCAGGGTCCCCAGGCCTGTTTTTGGAGGGGATGGGGCCCCTTCCCCGGACACCGCCCTCCCGTGTCCCCCCAGGAGGCGTGCGCGGCCCTGCTGGACCAGTGCCTGGCCCGCGTGCAGGCCCGGGCCCCCCGGCGCCCCCCGGAGAAGCCCCCGGCGGGCGGCGCGAGCGTGGGGGTCCGCCCGCCCGCCGAGGCCGCGGTCCCCAACGCCGCCGCCCGCCGGGGCCCGAGCCTGGTGATCGACGGGCACAGCCTGGCCCACGCCCTGGGCGAGGGCCTGGAGGACAGGTTCCTGGTCCTGGCCCGGCGCTGCCGCTCGGTGCTCTGCTGCCGCGCGACCCCCCTGCAGAAGAGCAGGGTGGTGCGGCTGGTGCGCAGCAAGCTCAAGGCCCTGACCCTGGCCGTCGGTGAGTGCCCGATCGATAAAATATATGTTTTATTATTTACAGAGAGGGAGGGAGAGGGCAGGAGAGAGTCAGGAACATGGATGACAGAGAAACATCCATCAGCCGCCTCCCACCGGGGATGTGCCCGCAACCAAGGTCCATGCCCCTGGCCGGAATCGAACCCGGGACCCTTCAGTCCGCAGGCCGACGCTCTATCCATTGGGCCACCCTGGCTAGGGCTCCATTAATTCCTTTTAAATAATTTTTTACTGATTTTTTTTTACAAAGAGGAAGGGAGAGGGATAGAGTCAGAAACGTCGATGAGAGAGAAACATCGACCAGCTGCCTCCTGCACGCCCCCGACTGGGGATGAGCCCGCAACCAAGGTGCATGCTCTTGACCGGAATCGAACCTGGGACCTTTCAGTCTCATCACTGATATCTCTCTCTCTCTCTCTCTCTCTCTATCTCTCTCTCTCTCTCTCTCTTCCTCTCTGAAATCAATTAAAAAAAAAAACAAAAAAACAATCTACGTATGTTTTTTAAAGCCCTAGCTGGTTTGGCTCAGTGGATAGCCCACCGATCGGCCTGTGGACCAAAGGGTCCCGGGTTCGATTCCTGGCCAAGGGCATGGACCTTGGTTGGGGGCACATCCCCGGTGGGGGTCCTGCAAGAGGCAGCTGATCAATGTGTCTCTCTCTCATCGATGTTTCTGACTCTCTATCCCTCCCCCCTTCCTCTCTGTGAAACGTCAATCAAATATATATATATATTTTTTAAAGAAAGAAAGAAAAGAAAAACAGGGACCAGACTGTGGCGTCTCAGGGGGATGGCGAAGGCAGGGGGCGGCGGTGAGCAGTCCGTCACAGGCTTTGCAGGCGTCCATGCCTCGTCCCCCGTGGACACAGACTCCAGGACGGGGACCTGGGGCCAGCTAGGAGGGGGCCAGGGCCGGGAGGGGAAAAGGGAGACGTGTGTGTGTGTGTGTGTGTGTGTGTGTGTGTGTGTGTCCTACTTGCAAACCACCCAGCTCGGGGGGTTAAAAAAGAAACAGAAAGAGAGAGAAAACAGCACCCAGAGGGCGGGCGCCGACCCCGAGAACATTAGCTCGTTTGGGGGGCCGCGGGGGGTGAGTCACAGAGAACACGGCAGTCCATCAGCCCTTGTTGCCGAGGGGCCGTTCTGGGAAGCCGTGGCCGCTAGGGAGGTGATGGCTTCGTGGAATTTCAATCCTGCCCGCCTCTGACTCACCGCCCACGTCCTGCAGGCCCAGAGCAATAAAGGACGGGGCGGCGGGCGGGCGGAGGAGGGAGAGAGGGAGGGAGAGAGGGGGCGGAGGGGGAGGTAAAATTCCAGGACAGCGGCTGCAGCATCCTGGGGTGGATGTGGGATGAGTCACCGCTCGGAGTCCTGTCGGCAGCTCCCTGTGTATTCGGAGCACGTCCTGCTTCGTGACGGGGTCCAGGCCCAGACTAGGGAGGGGTGGCGGCCGCCTCTCTCCTTGTTTCTCCCCTCTCCCGCCCCCCGTCCCCCAGCCCTGGCCCCCGAGATTCTAACCGAGGCCTGGTGTGGCTAAACACTGTAAACACTGTTTTTGTTTTTGTTTTTTCATAGAAAATATATGCTTTTTTTTGCCCTGACCAGGTTGGCTCAGTGGAGAGAGCATCGGCCTGCGGACTCAAGGGTCCCGGGTTCGATTCCGGTCACGGGCATGGACCCTGGTGTGCAGGAGGCAGCTGGTCGATGTGTCTCTCTCATCCATGTCTCTAACTCTGTCCTTCTCTCTTCCTCTCTGTAAGAAATCAGTAAAATGTGTTTTTTTTTAAAAAGGAAGAAAGAAAATGTATGTTTTTCTTTATGTTGGCACATAGATAGGGGTTTTCCATGTGCTTTTGCTGACTTCAGAGAGGAAGGCAGAGGGAGAGAAGACATCGTGATGAGAGAACGGTGCCTGGATCGGCTGCCTCCCGCGCACACGCACGTACACACACACCCCGCACTGGGGACCGAGCCTGCATCCACACCCCCCTGGCATGTGCCCTTAACTGGAATCGAACCTGGGACCCTTCAGGGTGCAGGCCGACGCTCTATCCCCTGAGCCAAATCAGCTAAAATATATTTCTTAATATATTTTATTTATTTATTTATTTTTTTTACACCGAGGAAGGGAGAGGGATAGCGAGCTAGAAACACCAATAAAGAGAGAATCATCCACCAGCTGCCTCCTGCACAGCCCTCACCTGGGGATGTGCCCACCACCAAGGCACAAGCCCTTGACCAGGAATCGAACCCGGGGCCTTTCAGTCCGCAGGGTGACGCTCCACCCACTGAGCCACACTGCCCGGGGGCCCCACCCGCTCTCTGACACCCCGATGGGTGCAGCTGGCTGTTCAGACCTGGCACGGCGGTTGCTCTGACCGCCTGGCCCAGTTCTCCCAGGGCGGTTCCACATACACACACACACACACACACACACCCCACCCCGACCTTTCCTGGGACCTGTGGGGCCCCCCCAGCAGCCTCTCCACTCAACTCCTCTCGCCCGTGTGGCTTGCAGGAGACGGAGCCAATGACGTCAGCATGATTCAGACGGCGGACGTGGGCGTGGGCCTCTCGGGCGAGGAGGGCATGCAGGTAAGGACCCCCGGGGCCGGCCCGGGCGACGGGGGCCTCCCCGCCAGGTCCCGCCTTCCGGGGGGCGGGACGGGGGCCCCTCTGGCCACCAGAGCTACAGGGTCGGCCTTCCACGCAACCGAGGATGGATGACCGTACGAGGGGCAGCGATGGATGCTCGCGCACGGATGTTTCTCTCCCTCTCTCCTCCCTTCCGCTCTGACATCGATCGGGGGGGGGAAATCTTTTTCATTTAAAAAAGATAACCCCTGCACTAGCTCTAGCCGGTGGGGCTTAGTGGGTAGAGCGTCGGCCTGCAGACCGAAGAAGGGTCCCGGGTTCGATTCCGCACTTTCAGGGGATGGCAGGTTCGATCCCCAGGGTGGGGCGTGCAGGAGGCAGCCGGTCCATGATCCTCTCTCCTCCTGGATGTTTCTCTCTCTCCCCCTCTCCCTCCGTCTCTGAAGTCAATAAAAACCTCTTTTGGTTAAATATAGTTTATTGATTTTTTTTATTTTTTTTTTTTACAGAGCGGAAATGAGAGGGAGAGAGAGCTAGAAACATCGATGAGAGAGAGACATTGATCAGCTGCCTCCTGCAAACCTCCCGCTAGGGATGTGCCCACAACTAAGGTCCATGCCCTTGACCGGAATCGAACCCGGGACCTTTCAGTCCACAGGCCGACACTCCATCCACGGAGCCACGCCGGTTTCGGCAAAACCTATTTTTAAAAAAGATACCCCCTGCCCTGACCAGTGTGGCTCAGTGGATGGAGCATCGGCCTGCGGACCGAAGGGTCCCGGGTTCGATTCCGGCCGAGGGCATGGACCTTGGTGGCGGGCACATCCTCTGGAGGGGGCAGCTGATCGGTGATCCTCTCTCATCATGGATGATTCTCACTCTCTGTCCCTCTCCCTTCCGCCCTGTAAAAAATCAATTAGAAAAAGGACACCCCTGAATTAGAGTCCTTGTGAAGACGGCATTTTTCTTTAATCGAAGGAGATGCCGAGAGCGATGGCAGCACATCGTCCCCCAGGATGGGGCAGGCCTGGGCCCGGGCCTGGGCCCCTGGGGGGCGGGGGAGGGAGGCCTCGGGCTTGTGGGGGGGAGGGGAGCCGGGGGCAGGTGGGGTGTGCGGCCAACCACACGGACCCTCTCCTCCCGAAGGCAGTGATGGCCAGCGACTTCGCCATCGCCCGCTTCCGCCACCTGGAGAGGCTGCTGATTGTGCACGGGCACTGGTGCCACTCCCGGCTGGCCAACATGGCCCTGTACTTTTTCTACAAGAACACGGTGCGTCTCCGAGCGCGGGGACGGGCGGCCTGCCCCGAGCCCGGCCGCTGAGGAGGTCACCGGTTCCATTCCCGGGGAGGGGGGCGTGCGGGAGGCCGCCGATGGATGTTTGTGTGTCTCCCTCATCGATGTTTCTCTCTCTCTCCCTCTCCCTCTCCTCTCCCACTCCCTTCCTCTATCTCTCAAATCAATAAATCATATTTTTAAAAAATACGTGGCGGGGCCCTGGCCGGTGTGCTCAGTGGATAGAGCGTCGGCCTGTGGACTGAAGGGTCCCAGGTTCGATTCCGGTCAAGGGCATGGGCCTTGGTGGCGGGCACATCCCCAGTGAGGGGTGTGCAGGAGGCGGCTGATGGATGTTTCTCTCTCTCATCGATGTTTCTCCCTCTCTCTCTCTCTCCCTTCCTCTCTGTAAACAATCAATACTATATATATATTTTTTTTTAATTAACAAGTTTTTTTCAGCCAAAACCGGTTTGGCTCAGTGGGTAGAGCGTCGGCCTGCGGACCGGAGGGTCCCGGGTTCGATTCCGGTCAAGGGCATGGACCTTGGTGGCGGGCACGTCCCCAGCGGGGGGTGTGCAGGAGGCGGCTGATGGATGTTTCTAACTCTCTCTCCCTCTCCCTTCCTCTCTGTAAACAATCCATACAAATATTTTTTTTAATTAAGAATTTTTTCAGCCGTGACCATCGCCCTCGGGGCGCCCCGGGCCCCGGGGGGAGGGACGGGCCGGGCGTCTCTGAGCTCACGGCGTGGCCCCCGCTCTCCCCGATGTCCCCTTCCCAGATGTTCGTGGGGCTGCTCTTCTGGTTCCAGTTCTTCTGCGGCTTCTCGGCCTCGGCCATGATCGACCAGTGGTACCTCATCCTCTTCAACCTGCTCTTCTCCTCGCTGCCCCAGCTGGTGACCGGCGTGCTGGACAAGGACGTGCCCGCCCACACGCTGCTGGCCCAGCCCCAGCTGTACCGGAGCGGCCAGGACGTGCAGGTGAGGCCTCCCCTCCATCTGTACCCCACCCTCACCCGCCCGTCTCCCTCCCTCCCTCCCCCGAACCCTCCCGCCCCCGGCCTGGACAGGGCCCGTCTCCAGGGGACAGACGGTCCAGGCGGCCCGGGCCAGTGTGGCTCCATGGTTGAGCTTCATCCCGTGCACTGGGAGGTCGCAGGTTCGATTCCCGGTCAGGGGCATGTGCTCGGGGTGTGGGCTCGATCCACAATAGGGGGCGTGCAGGAGGCTGCCGATCCATGATTCCCTCTCATCATGGATGTTTTCTCTCTCTCTCTCTCCCTCTCCTTTCCTCTCTGAAATCAATAGAAACATTTTTTTTTAAATATTGTATTGATTTTTTTTTCTTTTTTTTTTTTTTTTTACAGAGAGGAAAGGAAAGAGATAGAGAGTTAGAGACATCGATGAGAGAGAAACATCCACCAGCTGCCTCCTGCACAACTCCCACCTGGGGATGTGACCACAACCAAGGTCCATGCCCTTGACTGGAATTGAACCCAGGACCCCTGAGTTCGTAGGCTGACAGCTCTATCCACTGAGCCAAACCAGTTTCAGCAATAAAAACATCTTTTTAAAAAATTCTATGGCTCAGTCAATAGAGCATCAGCTTGCAGACGGAAGGGTCCTGGGTTCGATTCCCAGTCAGGGGCACGTGCTTGGGTTGTGGGCTTGATCCCCAATAGGGGGTGTGCAGGAGGCAGCCAATCGATGTTGTCTCTCTCTCTCTCTCTCTCTCTCTCTCTCTCTCTCTCTCTCTCCTACTCTATCTCTCTCCCCCCTCCCTCCCTCTCCCTTCCTCTCTGAAATCCATACACATACATTTCAAATCATCCAAATCAATATAAACATATTCTTTAAAAAAAATTCCTGAGGCTGGCCCAAGCCAGTGTGGCTCAATCGATAGAGCATCAGCCTGCAGACGGAAGGGTCCCGGGTTCGATTCCAGTCAAGGGCACCTGCCCGGGGTTCGGGCTCGGTCCCCGGTAGTGGGGGACTGGGCAGGAGGCAGCCGATCCGCGGCTCTCTCTCATCAGGATGCTTCTGTCTCTCCCTCTCCCTCGCTCTCCCTTCCTCCCTGACATCCATAAACATATATTATAAAACAATGGGTAATGCAGCAAACACCGACGCTGCCGGTCTCCAGGGGCCGGCGGGGAGCCAGGCTGGAATCTCAATCACGGCCCTGTGAGAGCCACCGCCTGAGCAGGGACTTGCTTCCCATTTTTCCCTCTGAAACAAGCTCATTCTGCACGGGGAATTAGCGGGGAGATAAACGTACAGGGACGCTGCGGAGAGGAAGGGAGCACACAAACACATGTAAACAGTTGTAAACACACCGCGTGGATAGACAGGCTAATTACCGGCCCCTCCCCGCCAGCGATTCCCACATGCCCTCCACGCTCGGCTCCTCAGCTGGCGGGGCTGATACCGTGTGTGCAATCGTGCCCGAGCCTGAGCTATTGTGTGTGTGCAATAGTCTCCAGTCTGAGCTACTGTGTGTGCAACAGTCTCCAGTCTGAGCTATTGTGTGTGTGCAATAGTCTCCAGTCTGAGCTGTGGTGTGTGCAATAGTCTCCAGTTTGAGCTGTTGTGTGTGCAATAGTCTCCAGTCTGAGCTGTGGTGTGTGCAATAGTCTCCAGTCTGAGCTATTGTGTGTGTGCAATGGTCTCCAGTCTGAGCTGTGGTGTGTGCAATAGTCTCCAGTCTGAGCTGTTGTGTGTGCAATAGTCTCCAGTCTGAGCTATTGTGTGTGTGCAATAGTCTCCAGTCTGAGCTGTGGTGTGTGCAATAGTCTCCAGTCTGAGCTATTGTGTGTGTGCAATAGTCTCCAGTCTGAGCTGTTGTTCTTGCAATAGTCTCCAGCCTGAGCTGTTGTGTGTGCAACTGTCTCCAGTCTGAGCTATTGTGTGTGTGCAACGATCTCCAGTCTGAGCTATTGTGTGTGCAATAGTTTCCAGTCTGTGCTGTTGTGTGTGCAATAGTCTCCATTCTGAGCTGTTGTGTGTGTGCAACGATCTCCAGTCTGAGCTATTGTGTGTGCAATAGTTTCCAGTCTGTGCTGTTGTGTGTGCAATAGTCTCCATTCTGAGCTGTTGTGTGTGTGCAATAGTCTCCAGTCTGAGCTGTTGTGTGTGTGCAATAGTCTCCAGTCTGAGCTGTTGTGTGTGTGCAACAGTCTCCGGTCTGAGCTATTGTGTGTGCAATAGTCTCCAGTCTGAGCTGTTGTGTGTGTGCAACAGTCTCCAGTCTGAGCTATTGTGTGTGCAATAGTCTCCAGTCTGAGCTGTTGTGTGTGTGCAATAATCTCCAGTCTGAGCTATTGTGTGTGTGCAACGATCTCCAGTCTGAGCTATTTTGTGTGCAATAGTTTCCAGTCTGTGCTGTTGTGTGTGCAATAGTCTCCAGTCTGAGCTGTTGTGTGTGTGCAATAGTCTCCAGTCTGAGCTGTTGTGTGTGTGCAACAGTCTCCGGTCTGAGCTATTGTGTGTGCAATAGTCTCCAGTCTGAGCTGTTGTGTGTGTGCAATAGTCTCCAGTCTGAGCTGTTGTGTGTGCAATAGTCTCCAGTCTGAGCTATTGTGTGTGTGCAATAGTCTCCAGTCTGAGCTGTTGTGTGTGTGCAACCGTCTCCAGTCTGAGCTGTTGTGTGTGTGCAATGATCTCTAAGTCAGCCCAGCCGGTGTCACTCAGTGGCTGTCCACCTACGAACCAGGAGTCATGGTTTGATTCCCGGTCAGGGCACAGGCCCAGGTTGTAAGATCAATCCCTAAGCCCATCCATGGTTCTCTGCTATCATTGATGTCTCTCTCCCTCTCTTTCTCTTTCTCTCTCTCTCTCTCTCTCTCTCTCTCTCTCTCTCTCTCTCTCTCTCTCTCTCCTTCCCTTTCTCTCTCTCTCCCTCCCTCTTTCTATCTCTATCTCTATCTCTCTCTCTCCCTCCCTCTCTCTTTCTCTCTCAAATCAATTTAATAATAATAAAAAAAATGCCAGAACAGAGCTGAGCGCTCACTCCCGGTAACCAGCCCCGCCCCTGCCTCTGTGTCCCAGGAGTATGGGCCCCGCACCTTCTGGTGGAACATGGCGGACGCCACCTTCCAGAGCCTGGTCTGCTTCTTCATCCCGTACCTGGTACGTGGGCCCGGCCCGGGTCCCCCAGCTCCACAGCGGGGCCTCCCCCTCCCGCCTCCTGCCCCCCGCCCCTGTCCCCACACACGGGCGCCCGCCCCCCTCCATCCTGCAGGCCTACTACGACTCCGATGTGGACGTGTTCACCTGGGGCACCCCCGTCACGGCCATCGCGCTGCTCACCTACCTGCTGCACCTGGGCATTGAAACCAAGACCTGGGTGAGCACCAGGGGCCGGCCCGTGGGATCTAGAAGGTTCCGTGTGTGTGTGTGTGTGTGTGTGTGTGTGTGTGTGTGTGTGTCTAAGAGAGAGGGAGAGAGAGAGAGAGAGAGAAGCATCCATGATGAGAGAGAATCATGGATCGGCTGCCCCCTGCACGCCCCACACTGGGGATGGAGCCCACACCCCGGGCCTGTGCCCTGACTGGGAATCTAACCATGGCCTTTTTTTTTTCTTTCTTTCTTTCTTTTCCTAGAAAATGCATGTTTTCCTTTTATTAGAGCTACATATATGGCTTTCCGATATATTTTTATTGGTTTCAGAGAGGAAGGGAGCATCAGAGACATCCGTCAGGTCGACGCTCAGCCCCTGGACACCTCAGTCCACAGGCTGGGCTGGTGACACCTTTTTAGAAAAAATATATTTTTTATTGATTCTTTTCCAGAGAGGGAGAGGGATAGAGCGTTAGAAACATCGATGAGAGAGAAACATCGACCAGCTGCCTCCCGCACAAACCCTACCAGGGATGTGCCTGCAACCAAGGTGCATGCCCTTGACCGGAATCGAACCTGGGACCCTCCAGCCTGCAGGCCGATGCTCTATCCACTGAACCACACCGGTTAGGGCCTGGTGACACCTCTTCACGAGCTCGCCCCTCCTGGGGCCTCTCGTGGTGAGAGGTCCCTCCCCCGCCCCACCCAGCTCAGGGGTGGCAGCGCCCTTTGGCTGAGACGGCCCCTCCTCTCCCCCCGCCCCCCGCTGCCCCCCAGACCTGGCTGAACTGGGCGGCGTGCGGCCTCAGCGTGCTGCTGTTCTTCACCGTGGCTTTCGCCTACAACGCCTCCTGCGCCACCTGCTTCCCGCCCTCCAACCCCTACTGGACGATGCAGACGCTGGCGGCCGACCCCCGCTTCTACCTGACCTGCCTCCTCGCACCCGTCACCGCCCTGCTGCCCAGGTGGGCGCCCGGGACGCCGGGCCCTCCCCGGACCCCTCCGCCCCGCCCCCGTCCTCCCCGAGCGCTGGGGCCCTTCTTTATTGTTTATTATTATTATTGTTGTTGTTGTTGTTATTATTACTAAGAGGCTCAGTGCATGGGTTCACGCATCGCTGGGGTCCCCCTCTGTCCGGCCTGTGGGGATCAGGCCAAAACGGGCTCTCTGGCAGCCCCTGAAGGGTCCCGGGTGGCAGGAGGGTGCAGGCCAGGCCAAGGGACCCCACCCGTGCGCGATCGGGTCCGGGGAGGGGCCGAGGGAGGGCTCCAGGGCATGTCTGGACCGTCTCGCCCAGTCCCGATCGATAGGCCGGACCCCAGCTGCAAGCTAGCCTACCTGTTGGAGTGTCAGCCCCTGGTGGTCAGTGCGTGTCATAGCGACCGGTCGGATGGTCGAACGGTCGGACACTTAGCATTTTAGGCTTTTATTATATAGGATTTTTTTAAATCTATTTCTTTATTGATTTTGGAGAGGAAGGGAGAAGGAGAGAGAGAGAGAGAGAGAGAGAGAGAAGCATCAATGATGAGAGGGAACCATGGATCGGCTGCCTCCTGCACGCCCCTCACTGGGGATGGAGCCTGCAAGCCTGGCCTTTGCCCTTGACTGGGGATCAAACCAGTGACGCTCTGACCCTCTGAGGCCCCCCCCATCCCTGATGCCCGGGGGGCCCCAGGGCATCCTGACCGTGTCCCATGTCCTGACAGCGTCCCCTGCCCCGTGCTCTCTGCAGGCTGTTCTTCAGAGCCCTGCAGGGCACCCTGTGCCCCACGCCGCTGCAGCGGGCGCGCCAGCTGGCCCTCGGGCCCCCCGGGAAGCACCCGGCCCCCGGAGGCTCTCGGGGACCCCTCCTGGGAACCCGGAGCCCTGACACCTCGGAGCCCAGCGGCCTCGGCGCCTCGGCCGACTCCTCCGCCTCCCAGGACGACTCCTCACCGCCGGGGTCCTGGCACATGCCACTGCCCGGCCCCCCAAAGGCCAGCGAGGAGCCACGGCCCGTGAATGTGGATGTGGACGTGGACGTGGGCGTGGACGTGGGCGTGGGCGTGGACGTGGGTGTGGACGTGGACATGCCTCTGAGTGAGGCCTCGAGCCACCGGGCCCCGGACAGCTCCCTGGAGGTCAGCGAGGAGCCACAGCCCATAGACGTGGCCGTGGACGTGGAAGTGGGCCTGCCTCTGAGGGAGGCCTCGGGCCACTGGGCCCCGGACAGCTCCCTGGAGGTCAGCGAGGAGCCACGGCCCGTGGATGTGGACGTGGACGTGGGCGTGGATGTGAGCCTGCCTCTGAGGGACTCCTCCGGCTGCCAGGCCTCGGATGGCTCCTCCCCGGCTCCGGATCAGTGCTCCGCGGACTCCACGGGGAAGCCCGCCCACCGTCCCAGCCGGGCGGCCTCGCTCTCGGCCTCGCTGTCCTCCGCCTTCGGCCTCCCCGCCCTGCGCCCGCTCAGCTGGATCTCCTCGCTGTCCCTGGTCAGGGGCGGGCCGGGCGGCATGTGGCCGCTCCCCCGGAACGGCCTGCAGGCCGACAAGCCAGACGCCACCACCGAGTGCTTGCCAGGGCCCCCATCGCCAACACGGACGCCGGACGGGGACCTGGGCGGCCTCGGCCCGCGGGCCGCTGACTGCTTCTAGGGCCTGAGCCCGGCCGGGGGGCCACGGGGGAGCCGTGGGGGCTGGCGGAAGGCGGGGCGGGGCGGCAGACACGGCCGGCTGGCCTGTACCTTTTCTCTATTTTTTATAACGTAGATGCTCGCAGTATTTATGCTTCTTCTTGGCACAGCAGAGGTCTCCAGGAAGACGAGTTTTGTATGTTCCCCCAAGGGTCCCGGGAGCCGAGGGGAGTTTATTTTTTAAGTCCCACGTCGGGGCGTCCTGCGGAGGAGGGACAGGTCCGCGGTCGAAGGTGGAAGGAAGACGTTGGCTCAGCATCCGCCTCGGTTTTTGTACGGAGACGTGTGCGCGTGTGAACGTGTGTGTGAACCTGTGTGTGTGTGTGTATGTGTGTGCGTGTGTGTGAGCATGGTGATCTGGGGGGGCGGGGGGGGTGGACGGCAGGGAGGGGCGGTGACGGGCCCAGGACGTCCCCCACGGCCCGCCTTCGATTCCCACAGCTCCACCCCTGAGCCACACAGGCCAGGTTCCTTAAAATATATGTTTACTGCCCTCGCTGGTGTGGCTCTGTGGATAGAGCGTCGGCCTGCGGACTGAAGGGTCCCCGGTTCGATTCCCGGTCAAGGGCACAGGCCCCGGTTGCAGGAGGCAGCCCATCAGTGATTCGCTCATCATTGATGTCTGCCCCCCCCCCTCTCTCCTCTCTCTCTCTCTCTCTCTCTCTCTCTCTCTCTCTCTCTCTCTCTAATATATTTTATTGATTTTTTTTACAAAGAGGAAGGGAGAGAGAGAAACATCCATCAGCTGCCTCCTGCACACCCCCTACTGGGGATGTGCCCGCAACCAAGGTCCATGCCTTTGACCGGAATCGAACCCGGGACCCTTCTGTCCGCAGGCCGACGCTCTATCCACTGAGCCACACCGGTTAGGGCTCTCTCTTTTTAAATTTATATATATATATATATTTTTTTATTGCTTTCAGGTAGAGAGGGAGAGAGGGGAACATCCACGATGAGAGAGAATCATGGACCGGCTGCCTCCTGCACGCCCCCCACTGGGGACGGAGCCCACAGCCCAGGCCTGTGCCCCTGACCGGGAATCAAACCGTGACCTCCCGGCTCCTCAGTTGATGCTCAACCCCTGAGCCACGCCCGCCGGGCAAAACGTTGGGGTTTCTTTGCAGCCCACTGGGCCACGCCCCCACGCCCGCCTGGCAGGGTGCTCTGACCCTCCTTCTCCAGCTTCTCCCGGCTGTGTTTATTTTCTTTCTTCCCGGGGGAAGAAAACAAACAGATCGGACGCTGTGGGCCCGGGCGGGAGGCCGAAGGTCGCCCTTTGATGGAACGGGTTTCAAACGGCTTCCGAAAACAGCTGCCCGGTGGCAGCGCGTGTGCAGGAGCCCACGCTGAACCCCGTAACCGCCGGCCGGCACACGCGAGCACAGACATAGCGTCCCTGTGCCTTTTCCCCGGGGGCACCCAGCACAGAGCGGGCGTGGCGTGTGTGTGTGTGTATGTGTTGTGTATGCATGTGTGTTGTGTATGCGTGTGTGTGTTGTGTGTGGTGTGTTGGGGAAGGCAAATAGGCAAATAGCCAAATAGATGTGTGTGTGTGTGTATTTTGTATGCATGTGAGTTGTGTAAGCACGTGTGTTGTGTATGTGTGTGTGTTGTGTGTGGTGTGTTGGAGAAGGCAAATAGGCAAATAGTTAGCCAAATAGATGTGTTGTGTGTATGTATTGTGTGTGTGTTGTATGTGTGTGTATTGTGTGTGTGTGTGCATGTGTGTGTGTGTTGCCGCCCGGTGTTGGGCAGGGAAGGGCTGTGTTCTGAGCCCTCGGGGAGGCCTGGCGGCCGGGGGGGGCACCGGCGCGGAGATGGGTCGGAGGCTGTGGCCCGGAGTCAGTGTGTCGCCTTCGGTGTTTGCTCTGGGAAATGGGGGCCGCGTGCCCCCCGCCGGGGTCAGTCAGGGTTGCACGGCGGTCCCATCAGCGTACGCACGCGTACACACACACACACACACACACACACACACAGCAAAGAGCCACCCACCGGCCTAGCCAGTGGTCCCCACGGGGGGCCATTTGATTTTTTTTTTAATATATATATTTGTCCTTTGGCAATTACCTTTGGCTTTTTTAATTATTAATAGTTGATTTATCGGTTAAGGTTTCACATATGTGTCCTCCACTCCCCATTCCAATCCCCCACCCCCGCCCCTATTCGCGCCCCCACCCCCCTATTGTCCTTGACCACTGGTTAGGCTCATAAGTCCTTTGGTTGATCTCTCCCTTTTATCCCCATGTTATTGATTTTTTTTTTTTTTTTACAGAGAAGAAGGGGGTGGGATAGAGAGTGAGAAGCCTCGATGAGAAAGAATCATCCATCAGCCACCTCCTGGGGATGTGCCCGCAACCAAGGTCCATGCCCTTGGCCGGAATCGAACCCGGGATCCTTCAGTCCTGCAGGCCGACGCTCTATCCACGGAGCCACACCGGTTAGGGCAAGAGTAAAATTATTTAAAAAAAAAAATATATATATATATATATATATATATTTCATTGATTTCAGAGAGGAAGGGAGCGAGAAATAGAAGCATCCACGATGAGAGAGAATCACGGATGGGCTGCCTCCTGCACGCCCCCCACGGGGGCTCCCCGGCCTGTGGACCCTGACGGGGGACCAAACCACGACCTCCTGGCGGGCGCCGACCACTGGGCCACCCCAGCTCTCTCTCTCTTTCGCGTTGGGTCCTCGCGATTCCGCCGGAGCCTGTATCTGTGGCAGCGGCGGCGGCGGCGGCGGCGGCGGCGGCGGCGGCGGCGGTGGCACCAGCTCTGAGAGCAGGCTAATTGGGGCGGTTTGGGGCAGGGGGTCCCCTAACGCCAGGGAGAGAGTGTTATGTTCTCGCCGCTCGGGCTCGGATGTAATTGCCTTGTTGTGAAATCGATCCGGAGGAGGCTTACAGTCTCACAACCTGCAAACAACGCCTAGGCGAGCATCTGGAGCCGGCGGAGCGAGCAGGGGGCCCCGGTGGGGTTCCTGGGAGCAGGCCTGAGCCCCCCAATCCACGCCGGGCAGAGGGGAGCGAGGCACAGGGACCAGGCCTCCCCCCCTGCATAGTCCTCTCCTTGTGGCTGAGGGTGACCCTCCCCCTGGGGTATTTTTCCATTGATTTTCCTCTTCTCCTTTTTCTTTCTTTCTTTTTTTTTCTTTTTAATATATTTTATTGGGTTTTCACGGAGAGGAAGAGAGAGGGGTAGAGAGCTAGAAACGTCGATGAGAGAGAAACACCGACCAGCTGCCTCCTGCACGCCCCCCACTGGGGATGTGCCCGCCACCAAGGTCCATGCCCTTGACCGGGAATCGAACCCGGGACCCTTCTGTCCACAGGCCGACGCTCTATCCACTGAGCCACACCAACCAGGGCTTCCATTGATTTTTTTTTTTTTTTTAAGAGAGATTGGAAGAGAGAGGGGAACACAGATGTGAGGGAGACACAGCCACTGGTTGCCTCCCCGGGGACGGAGCCTGCCACCCCAGGTGTGTGCCCTTGACGGGAATCGAACCCGGGACCCTCCCCTCTGCAGACGGACGCTCTGCTCTACCCACCGAGCGGCACCAGCCAGGGCCCCTTTGTCCACTCGTCAGGGGAGGAGTGAGTGAGTACCCCCCACGCCAGCCAGCCGTGCAGACCCAGCCCCCCGGCCCTGAGCGACGCCCCCTCCCGTCCAGGCCAGGACAGCCAGGGGGGGGGGTCTGCAGCTGGGCCTCGCGGCCCGCCAACCGCCTCCTTTGTCCCGGGGGTCTCCCCGAGGCCAATATTTACCGCCAGTGCCGCCTCCAGCACAATTATCCTCCCCGACAAGCCAGCCCGGGCCCCAGGGGCCACCGAGGAGGCCGGCTAATCGCCGCCATCTGCTCGTTAGCATACGGCCCCGCATTACTGGGGGCCCGGCATTGTGGGGGCGGCAGGCCCCTCTGCAGGTGCACGGCCCCCCTCCCACCCCGGCCCCCCGCCCAGGGAGGCTCTGAGGATGCTGGGGGAGGAGGGAGGGAGCGGGGGAGGGGGAGAGGGGGGGCATCTGGCTCCCGGGCAGGTTCCACGCGGAGCGAATGCTGGGCCCAGGGCAATGCCAGCCAGAAGTCCCTTCCCGTGTTCCATACGGGGGAAGGAGAAAGAAATGCCCCCTCCACCTGCACACACACGCACACACATACACGGACACCTATGTGCACATGTACACATTCACAAACACACACGTGCACTCCTTTAGACACACAGGCACACACAGGCATATATAGTATATATATAGTATATATATAGTATATATATATAAAATACTATATATATAGTATTTTATTGATTTTTTTTTTTACAGAGAGGAAGGGAGAGGGAGAGGGAGCTAGAAACATTGATGAGAGCTGCCTCCTGCACACTCCCTGTTGGGGATGTGCCCGCCACCAAGGTCCATGCCCTTGACCGGAATCGAACCCGGGACCCTTCAGTCCGCAGGCCAACGCGCCATCCACGGAGCCACACCGGTTTCGGCTAAATATATTTTTGTGGGTGTCAGAGAGGAAGAAGGGAGAGGGGGAGAGAGAGAGAAACGGCGGTGAGGAGAGAGAATCCTGGACCGGCTGCCTCCCTCCCGCCCCCCCTCCTGGGGGTGGAGCCTGCCCCCGGGGCCTATGCCCTGACCCGGAGTCCCACCATGACCGACCGGGGGGCAATGCCACGGGTCCCCCGGTGCCGCTCCCGTCCGGCGGGATCTGGGAAAGCTTCGCCCTGGGGTTTCGAGGAACGTGGACCACAGGCCAAGTGGCCTCCATCCATCCATCCATCCATCCCCGCCAGCTTCCGGGAGAGGGAGATTGAATGGTCAGCCAGCTCCCAGCAGCCACTGGGCTCATTTCCAACCCAGAAGGACTCGCTGGCCACCCCGTGGCCGCAGACAGGAGCCAGCCAGGCCTTGGCCTCCCTCCCCAGGCCCCCTGCCCCGTCCGCCCGTCCATCCATCCGTCCGTCCGTCCGTCCGACAGGGACGCTCAGACGCCGACCCACTGGGTCTAAAAACGTCCCACGGACCCTCAGGGATCCGAGAAGGGGGCCTGGGGTGTTTTTTTTTTTTTTAAGTCCCCCCGAGAAACCATTTCTGCGGAGGGGAAAGAGAGAGAGGGAAAAGAAAGGAAGAAAGAAAGATAAGGCAGGAAAGCAGGTCCCCTCTCTGCGTAGCAACGCCGGTGGTAAATACGCCCGGCCCTGTGTTTGCCGTGTGGTGATTAATGGCCCGGCGTGCCCGCCGGAGGCCCCGGCCCCGCCGGCATCCTGGGTCCCCGGCGCTCCCTGGGCCCGGAACGTTCCGTGACCTTTCTGCAAAGGCGAGGCGGGTTCCAGGCAAAGCAGACGCCGCCACCGACGCCTGTCCACTCCCCGCACGGCCCCGGATCTCGGAGTGGCCCGGTTCCTGCCCGGGCGGGCGTCTCAGGTCAAAGGGCCTGTCGGTGAGGCCGGGGGGTAGGGAGTGGTGGGTGCTGGGTGCTGCTGCCCCCTCACCCACGGGGGGCGGGAGGGACAGGTGCTGAGGTGCCTGACCACCCACTGGGCACCCCCGCCTGGCCCTCTGCTCGCAATCCCCACAGGGATATCTCACGTTTTTTGTGTAGTTGTTGTTGTTGTTGTTGTTAATACATTTTTATTGATTTCAGAAAGGAAGGGAGAGGGGGAGAGATCGATTAATCAATCGGCTGCCTCCTGCAGAGAGAGAGAGAGAAAGAGAGAGAGAGAGAGAGAGAAAGAGAGAGAGAGAGAGAGAGGAGAGGCCTTGCCCTCCCCATTCTTTTTTTTTTTTTTAATATATTTTATTGATTTTTTTACAGAGAGGAAGAGAGAGAGATAGTTAGAAACACTGATGAGAAAGAGTCATCGATCAGCTGCCTCTTGCATGTCCCCTACTGGGGATGTGCCCGCAACCAAGGTCCATGCCCTGGACCGGAATCGAACCCGGGACCCTTCCGTCCGCAGGCCGACGCTCCGTCCGCCGAGCCACACGGCGTGGCTCTGGGGCTGAGCGTTGCCCTGCCAACAAGGAGGCTCGGTGCCCGGTCAGGGCACCCGTCCAGGTGGCAGGCTCCAGCCCCAGGAAAGGGGACCTGCAGGAGGCCACCGATCGATCCCTCCCTTCCTCTCTGGAATCAATAAAAATGTATTAAAAAGCAGCAGCAACACACAAAACCCGGAGGTGTCCCTGGAGGGCCAAGAGCCCCTCGCAGGGCAGCTGGCATCCCCCCCCGCGCCCCCCGGGGCCACCCACACCGACCGAACGCCGGTGGCGGCGGCAGGTGCCTCTGGAGGGGGGGAGCGGGGAGCGGGGGGAGGAGCAGCAGCCGCCTCCGGGCCCAGCAGTCACGATCTGGTAACCATGGGGACGGGATGGAGGCGGCGGAGGTGGGGACCACGGCCGTCCCCCTGCCTGGGCCCCTGGCCTGCTCCCCGCCGGTGTGTGGGCTCCGATACAGGGGGACGTGGGCACGGCCTGCCGGCACACGGGGCCGAAAACAGCCCCAATAACAACACGAATAATTAATAATAAGAATAACAATAATTAATAAAGAGCCCTTCCTCCCAGCACGCAGGGGGCGAGCTGTCTCCATGACGAGCCTCACAAGCCTTCGCCACGGTTCTCTGCGTCGCTCGGCACGCGGGGGGGGGGGGGGGGGGGATCTGGTCTGCCCGCGGAAAACAGGCAGGCACACGCGTGTGCGCGCCCCCAACAGATCCCCGTGGGGCCCCAGGACACAGATGCTGTCATGTCGCCCCCCCCCCCTCGGTGCCGTCTGTCAGCCGGAGCCTCCGAAAGCAATGCTTCCTCACACACACACACACACACACACACACACACACACACACACGCACACGCACACGCACACGCACACCAACACACACACAGCCCAGCACCTTCTATCTCCAGGCCAACAAAGCCTCCTCCAGCCTCCCAGCCCCCCTCGGGCCCCAGGACATGGGCCTCTGCCCAGAATCTGAGCTCTCGCTTTCCCGAGGCCTGCAGGTGCTGCGTCATGGACGTCCCCTCCTCTCTCTCTCTCTCTCTCTCTCTCTCTCTCTCTCTCTCTCTCTCTCTCCAACACAATAAAGCAAAACAAAATAAAGGTGTTGAGACCCTGGGGGGTTAACGTCTTCATGTCTTCCCTTTTATATTTGATTTAGAGAGCGGGGAAGGCAGAGAGACGGCGGAGGGGGAGGAGGGGACGGGGGGGCGGTTGTTCTGTGCCTTCACTGGTGGTGTGTCTCTCTCTCTCTCTTTTTTTTTCTTTTCCCTTTTTTTTAATATATTTTGATTGATTTCAGAGCGAGAGATAGGGACCTCATGGGAGAGAGGGAGGGGGCGGGCAGGGGGGCACGGGTCATGGGCGGATGCTCGGATGGGGCCTGACTGGGGATCAAGCCTGTAGCCTGGGGGGGGGGGGTGCAGGATGGAGCCCCGACCCCCTGCCCTGCCAGCCAGGGTCCCAGGCTGTTTTGGGGGGGCCCTGTCCCCTCACACGCTGATGTATTCACCGCACGGCGTGCACGGTGGCACGTGTGGGTGTCTCTCACGAGCCCATCTCACTCTGAATATTGTTTCCCTGTCAAAGAGGTGAACAGGATCCTTCTTTTCCAGAACAGAAAGGAAAAAGGGGGCCGTGTGATAAGGCCTTCTTGGGGGGGAGAGTGAAAAAATAAAAAATAAAATAAATAAAACCCACCTTGGGTAAGCTTGCCTTGGTTTAGAGCAGGAAGAGGGAAGGGGGAAGGGAAAAAAGGAAAAGGCTTCTCTGTTTTGTTGGTGAGCGCTGCCACCTGGCGGTGAGCGCACACAGGCCTGTCTCCACGCAGGACCTGGCCGGAGGGTCTCGGACCCTGTCCATCCGGGCCTGCCGGGCCCCGTGAGGCCCCCCCAGCACAGAGGGGCCTCCGGGGCGCCCACAGGGGTGTCACTCAGAAGCAGCCCGCCATGGGGGCTCAGGGCGTGTGTCGTGTTCATTGTTACCGCGCTGGTGGGGGCGACGGGGGGATAAAAACCGGGGAAGCACCCCCCAACGCCAACTCTGCTCCCCTCACCCTCTCTGCCCTCCACCCTCTGCTCCCTCCCCTCTGCTTTCCCTGTGGCATCCACCCTGCTGATGCTCCCTGTGTGCGTGTGTGCACGCGCACGCATGTGTGTGTGTGTGCGCGCCTGTGAGTATGTGTGCGTGCGTGTGTGCCTGTGTGCGTGCCTGTGTGTGCGTGCGTGTGTGCCTGTGTGCGTGCCTGTGTGTGCGTGTGTGTGCGTGTGTGCGTGCCTGTGTGTGCGTGTGTGCGTGCCTGTATGTGTGCGTGTGTGTGCCTATGTGCGTGCCTGTGTGTGCGTGTGTGTGCGTGTGTGCGTGCCTGTGTGTGCGTGTGTGCGTGCCTGTATGTGTGCGTGCGTGTGTGCCTATGTGCGTGCCTGTGTGTGCGTGTGTGCGTGCCTGTATGTGTGCGTGCGTGTGTGCCTATGTGCGTGCCTGTGTGTGCGTGTGTGCGTGCCTGTGTGTGTGCGTGCGTGTGTGCCTGTGTGCGTGCCTGTGTGTGCCTGCCTCTATGTGTGTATCTGTGGCTGTATGGGTGTGTGTGCACCTGTGTGTGCCTGTGATGTGTGTGTGCACGTGCGTATGTGCATTGTGCGTGCGTGAGTGCGTGTGTGTGTGTGCGTGTGTGTGTTTTACTTAATCCCAGCACTTTTTCCGCCCACCCATCCTCCGGATCCCCGCCCTCCTCCCATATCGACGCGTCTGTTTCCACTTTATTCATTGCTGTTGCTCCTTCGATTCCACGTGAGTGAAATCGCATATGATCACAGGCATTTGCTCTTGGACGTGGCCCCGTCCCTCCTGTTCCATCCAGGTCGCTGAAAAGGATGGGAGTTCCTTCTTTTATTTTATTTTATTTTTTAAAGTATATTTTTATTGATTTTTTTTGTAGAGAGGAAGGGAGAGGGACAGCGAGCTAGAAACATTGACGATGAGAGAGAAACATCCATCAGCTGCCTCCTACACACCCCCCCACTGGGGATGTGCCCGCCACCAAGGTCCATGCCCTTGACCGGAATCGAACCTGGGACCCTTCCGTCCGCAGGCCGATTCTCTATCCACTGAGCCACACCGATTATGGCGGAAATATAATTTCTCTCTCTCCATAAGATGGGCTCCAGGTTCCCAGCTTGTGGCCTGGGCCTGGCTGAATGGAGACCCCAGGACAAGGCCCTAAGTTGGAGACAGATATCTGCACCCTCCCTGCCCCCTCCCCCCCCGCAAAAAAAAGAAACACCCCAAAGAAACAGAAACCGGCCCAGACTTGCCAAGGTTGCAGACAGCAAACCCTGGGGACGGGGACAGGCCCAGAGCCGGGCAGTCACTGCTTCCTTCATTCATTCTCTAACGGATTTTTTGGGGGGGAGGATGGGGGAGCACCGGTGAGTGAGAAACGCGGGTCCGGGGGCCGTGCCCTCCCTGACGGGCTCCTCCATCACCCCCCCCCCCCCCCGCGCCCCGGGGCGGCCGGGCTCTGAGCGGGGACCGGGGCCGGAGGCCGGGCCGGGCGCCCTCTGCTGGTGAGCGCGCGCAGCGTCCTGCCGCCTCCTCCCCGCGGGGCGCGGGGGAAGGGGCGCCCCGGCCGCCGTTACCAGGGCGACCTGCCCCTCCTCCTCCTCCCTCCTTCCTCCTCCTCCTCCTCCTCCCCCTCCCCCCCCCGCCGCCCCCGCCCTCTGCGCGCGGCCCGCGGCGCCGGAGACAAAGCCGCCCCGGGCCCCGCCGCGCCCGCCAACGTGCCCGCGCCCTGCAGTGCCGCCGCCGGCCGCCGGGGGCGCTGTCGCCCCGCCAACGAGGCTGCCCGGCCGCGCGCACGCGCACGCGCACACGCGCCCCCCACTCTCCGCCTCCACCCGCGCCCCCCGGGCCCCCGGAGGGACGGAGGGAGGGAGGGAGGGGGGGTCCATCCGTTTGTTCACGGCCTGGGCGCCGGGGACGCCGACAAAGACCCGGGGGCCCCGGGGCCGTGCATGGAGCGCGCGCTGCGCCCCCGCGGGGGGGGCGGGGTCTCCTTGGAGCAGGACGCGCATGCGCGCGCGGGGGGGGGAAAGGGGCCCGGCGTTGCCATGGCGACCGGTGACGCCCGCCGCCGTCGCCCCGGGACGCGCGCGCCCGCGGCCCCGCCCCCCCGCAGCACCGCGACGGGGTCCCCCACCCCCCGAGTCAGGGGCCGGGCAGAGCAGGGACCCCGGGGCCGGGGAGGGGGGCGTCCGGCCCCGTGGGGGTTTGTTTTGTGTGTGTGTTTTTAAAAATATATATTTTATTGATTTTTAAAAAATATATATATATATTTTATTGATTTTTTACGGAGAGGAAGGGAGAGGGATAGAGAGTTAGAAACATCGATGATGAGAGAGAATCATACACCAGCACGCCCCCTCCTGGGGATGTGCCCGCAACCAAGGTCCATGCCCTTGACCGGAATCGAACCCAGGACCTTCCAGTCCGTAGGCCGACGCGCTATCCACTGGGCCACACCGGTTTTGGCATTTGTGTGTGTGTGTGTGTGTTTTCTTCCTTCCCCTCCAGGTTTCCAATCTGGGGGACATGCCAGCGAGAAGCCCCCTAGGCAGGGAGCCCTGACATCCCTGGGGCTGGGGAGGTGGGATGGCGGGGCATGGAGGGGGGGTAGAGTCATCAAGGGGGGTGCCCCTGTCCCTGCCCGAGAAGCCTCCCTGTCTCCCCCTCCCCCCACTGAAAGGTCCTGGGTTCGATTCCTGGTCAAGGGCACAGGCCCGGGGGGGCAGGCTCCATGCCCAGGAGGGGGGCGTGCAGGAGGCAGCTGTTGGATGTTTCTCTCACATCCATGTTTCTAGCTCTCTATCTCTCACCTTTCTTCTCTGTGAAAAATCAATAAAATATATTTTTAAATACATACATACATATATATATATATATCTTATTATTATCATTATTATTTTAATTAGGGCCCAGAGTCTCCTAACGCCCTCGACAAAGCATCCAGGACGCCCTAAAACACGTCACCTGCCTTGCCAAGACGCCAGACTCCGGAGAGGAAGAGACAGCCGGCTGCCAGGAACACCCGCGGGTGGGGGATAGGGACGTTGGAGTCGTCGGAGCAGGAATTTTTTAAGGCAGCTGTTCTGGAAACGTCTCAGCAATCAATAGCAGATCCTCTGGAAGCGCAGGCAAACCTACAGGGTATTGTGCTGAGGAGCAACACGCCAGACAGGAAAACAAACACCATCTGAGCTCATTAGATACGGGAGACAGATAATAAAACAGACAGCGCGGCCCTGGCCCGTGTGGCTCAGTGGGGACAGCGTGCCGGCCCCACGGACGGACGGACGGACAGACAGAAGGGTCCTGGGTCCGATTCCCGGTCAAGGGCATGGACCTTGGTGGCGGGCACATCCCCAGTGGGGGGTGTGCAGGAGGCAGCTGGTCGATGTTTCTCTTTCATCCATGTTTCTAACTCTCTCTGTCCCTCTCCCTTCCTCTCTGTAAAAAAAAAAACAACAATAAAATAGCCGAAACCGGTTTGGCTCAGTGGGTAGAGCGCCGGCCTGCAGACGGAAGGGTCCCGGGTTCGATTCCGGTGAAGGGCATGGACCTTGGTAGCGGGCACATCCCCAGTGGGGGGCTGTGCAGGAGGCAGCTGATGGATGATTCTCTCTCATTGATGTTTCTCACTCTCTATCCCCGTCTCTTCCTCTCTGTAAAAAATCAATAAAATATATTTAAAAGCACAAAATGGCAGCCAAAGCACAAAATGGGAGCCCCGCCTGTCGGAGACGCCAAGGTTTGAGGGTTCGATCCCCGGTGAGGGCTCCTACCAGCAGCAGACAATGAGTGCATCCGTAGGCAGAGGCACCGATGGACGGTTTCTGAAACAATCGATGGAGGAACCACAGAAGGAAGACTCTGCTGCAGACACAGCTCAGCGATTCCTCGCGGCCTTCTGTATGAAACCAGGGGGGGGGGGGGCTGGGGAAGAGATGGGGGAGACGGCAGCCACAAAAGGCCGGGCGTAACCACGGAGCACGGCAGGATGGTGTTATCGTGATCGATCAATCGATCGATCGGTCGCGTGCATCGACAGGCGTGAGGGATCTATCCATCCCGTCCCTGAGTAGCCCCGCCCACTGGAATAGTTACAATAGAGGCGTTTGTATTGATGTCAGAGAAGAAGGGAGAGGCAGGTAAAGACGCGGATGATGAGAGAGAACCGTGGATCCACTGTCTCTTGCACGGACGGGAAGGAGCCCGTGATCTGTGAGCCAGGCATGTGCCCCGACCGGGAATCGAACCGTGAGTGACCTCCTGGCTCAAACCACTGAGCCACGCCGGCCAGGGCTGTGGCCCTCTTTCTTGCTGAATGTAGGACTGATCTCCTTCTCTGGCTATATTATATTATATTATATTATATATTTATTATATTTTTTAATTGATTTTTTACAGACTGGAAGGGAGAGGGATAGAGTGTTCAAATCATCCATCAGCTGCCTCCTGCACACACCCCCACTCCCCGGGGATGTGCCCACAACCAAGGTCCATGCCCTTGACCGGAATCGAACCCGGGACTCTTCAGTCCGCAGGCCGACGCTCCGTCCACTGAGCCACACCGGTCAGGGCTTCGTTATTATTTCAAATATAGTTGTATTGATTTCAGAGGCGAGGGGAGAAGGAAAGGGAAAGAGAAGAAACGTGGATGTTTCTCTCTCACGTCGATGTTCCCCTCTCTGTCGTTCTCTCCCTTCCTCTCTCTCTAGAAATCAAACATATTTTTATTAAAAAAGAAAATCACCACAGGACAATGATGCCTGGAGGGGCAGGCAGCCCCTGGCCTCTGTTCCGTCCCCTTTCCTGAGCGCGGCGGATTCCAAGTTTTATGGTTATTTAATCCTCACATTTCTTTCCATGGCTTTCTAGAGAGAGTGGGAGGGGGAGAGAGGGGGGGGGGAGAAATGAGAGAGGCACATCCGTGGGTTGCCTCCCACACACACCCGACAGGGGCTGAGGATAGAGCTTGCAGCCGAGGGGCCGGGGCTGGGGGCCAGGGCTGGGGGCTGGGGCTGGGGCCAGGGCTGGGGGCTGGGGCTGGGGCCAGGGCCGGGGCTGGAGGCCAGAGCTGGGGGCCAGGGCTGGGAGCTGGGACTGGGGACTGGAGGCCAGGGCTGTGGGCCGGGGCTGGGAGCTGGGACTGGGGACTGGAGGCCAGGGCTGTGGGCCGGGGCTGGGGGCTGGGGCTGGGGCCAGGGCCGGGGCTGGGGCTGGGGGTGGGGGCCGGGGCTGGAGGCTAGGGCTGGGGGCCAGGACTGGGGGCTGGAGGCCAAGGCTGGGGGCCAGGGCTGGGGGCTGGGACTGGGGGCCAGGGCTGGGGGCCGGGGCCAGGGCTGGGGCTGGGGCTGGGGCCAGGGCTGGGGGCCGGAGCTGGGGCTGGGGCTGGGGCCGGGGCTGGGGGCTGGGACTGGGGCTGGGGCCGGGGCTGGGGGCCGGGGCTGGGGCCAGGGCCAGGGCTGGAGGCCAGGGCTGGGGCCTGGGCTGGGGCCAGGGCCGGGGCTGGGGCTGGGGGCCGGGGCCGGGGCGGGAGAAATCTTCTGGGATCCCTCCTGGGGGAGGAGGGACACTGGACTCCCGCACACTCTCCCGGCCGGAGGCCTCCGTGTCCGGGGCTGCCTGCAGTCCCTGGCCAAGGACCAGGCTGCTCGGGGCGTTCCTGGGCAGCTGAGCCCACGGGTGACGTCAGGGTTCATTTCCTGGGCACGTTTCCCGGCCACGGGTTCCGCTGGACGGCCTCACCTGCTCCCTCCTGAGCGCCGTGCTTCCTGCCTCCTCTGCTCAGACCGGGCCATTCCGCACGCGGGGGGCCGGGGGGGGGCACACAGGGGGGCCTACAGGGGTCTGGGTGGAAAATAATACAACAGCCGAACTGTGTGGCTCCGTGGATAGAGCGACGTTCTGGAGACTGAAGGGTCCCGGGTTCGATTCCGGTCAAGGGCATGTGCCTGGGCTGTGGCACATCCCCAGTGGGGGGTGTGCAGGAGGCGGTTGATGGATGTTTCTTTCCCATCCATGTTTCCAGCTCTCCATCCCTCTTGCTTCCTCTCCGTGAAAAATCAATTAAAAAAAAATAATAATAAATACAAAGAATCAAGCGATGGATGCGTCGGTGAATGCAAACTCCCCACCTTGGGGCCCTGTCGCCCCTCCTCCAGCCCACCCCCTCGGAGTGACAGGCCCCGGGCGTGGGTGGCTGAGTGAGCACAGGAGGCATTTGATTCCATTGAAGCTTATTCATTTATTATCTTTAAAAAATATATATATTTTATTGATATTTTACAGAGAGGAAGGGAGAGGGATAGAGAGCTAGAAACATCCATCCGCCGCCTCCTGCACACCTCCCACCGGGGATGCGCCTGCCACCACGGTCCATGCCCTTGACGGGAATCGAACCCGGGACCCTTCAGTCCGCAGGCCGACGCTCTATCCACTGAGCCACGCCGGTTTCGGCTGACCTCTCCACATTTTTTATTTTATTTATTTTTTTTGTCTTCCTCTCTCTTCACGTCTCTCTTAGGGCTTCTTTCTCCTTCCTGACACACGGCTCTGACATCCTGTGGGCCAGATGTCCACATGCTGATTCCTGGGGGGACCCCCCCCCCTCCGACGCCTGGATGGGGGGCTCTGGGTGCGGAGAAGGGGGAGGCCTGGGCACCCGCACCCCAGCCAGCCGCGAGCACCCACGCAGAACTGAGGGCTCAGCAGCCTCCTCCTGGGCTTTTTTTAATTGTTCATTTTGCTCCCGGCGGCTGGACGGACGGGGGACGCTGGTGCGGGATCGATAATGTGTAACTATCGCCTGGGGCCCAAATGAGGTCCGAGGCGCTGCCAGCCTCGTCCCCGCGCCCCGGTGCGGGCCCCCCGATGAGAGCGGGCTGGGGGAAGCGAGGGGGGCCGCGGAGGCTGCAATCATCAGCCTCATTAATGCTCCGAGCACTCCGGGCACAGAGGCCGGGGAGGGGAATTAAGCTGGTTCTGTGCGGTGACTCATCCTCC
Organism: Pipistrellus nathusii; assembly: GCA_963693515.1. NCBI lineage: Eukaryota > Metazoa > Chordata > Mammalia > Chiroptera > Vespertilionidae > Pipistrellus > Pipistrellus nathusii. Next base: position 11,178,114 of record OY882878.1, on the reverse strand, counting down.
AGCAGCGATTACAGCTCCGGAGGCTGAGAGGGAAGGGGGGCGGGGGGCTGGGGGGCCTGGCCAGCTGTGTCTCGGGGAGAAGCAGGGGCCCAGCAGCCTCAGGGATGAGAGAGAACCCCACCCAGGGGCTCCTCGGCCTGGACCGAGCGGCCGTGGCCTGGGGGAGTGTGGGGACAAAACACATTTCTTTCCTCTACCATATATATATATATATATATATATATATATATATATATATATATATATTACTGAGTTTTTACAGAGAGGAAGAGAGAGGGATAGAGAGCTAGAAACGTCGATGGGAGAGAAACACCAATCAGCTGCCTCCTGCACGCCCCCCACTGGGGATGTGCCCGCAACCAAGGTCCATGCCCTTGACTGGAATCGAACCCGGGACCCTTCAGTTCAAAGGCCGACGGTCTATCCACTGAGCCACACCAGTTACAGCACAAAGCACATTTCTTATTCTTTAAAAAATATATATATTTTTTATTGATTTTTTTTTTAACAGAGAGGGAGAGGGATAGAGAGCTAGAAACGTCGATGGGAGAGAAACACCGATCAGCTGCCTCCTGCACGCCCCCCCCCGGGGATGTGCCCGCAACCAAGGTCCATGCCCTTGCCCGGAATCGAACCCGGGACCCTTCAGTCTGCAGGCCGACACTCTGTCCACTGAGCTTCATGGGTTTCGGCCAAAGCACATGTCTTAATCGCCTCCTCCCTTCTTTCCCTCCCCGGTCCTCACTTCCTGCCCAGGTGCTTGAATCGCCCCCCAGAGAAACCGTCAGCCCCCAGACCCTTGTCTCAGGATCTGCTCCTGGGGGACCTGCACGCTAGGACAACTTCCTGACTCCGCCCGCCAGCTGGTCGGCGTGTATGCATGTCCCCCGTGGCTCAGCGCCAGGCCCTGCGTCCGGTCCTCTGCCAGATGTGGCCTCAGTGCTCATCCCCACAGCATCCCTTTTTGGAAGGAAGAAACCGAGTCTTCGAGGAATTCGGCAGCCCGGCCGGCCGACCTGCCGGTCGGCGTGGCTGCGTGGTTTGAGCGTCGACCTAGGCACCAGGAGGTCAGGGTTCTGTTCCCGGTCAGGGGCACCGGCCCTGGTTGCAGGCTCGATCCCCAGTGTGGGGCATGTGCAGGAGGCAGCCGGTCCGTGATTCTCCCTCATCATGGATGTTTATTTATTTATTTTTTTATAGAGAGGAAGGGAGAGGGATGGAGAGTTAGAAATATCCAACAGCCGCCTCCTGCACACACACCCCCCCCCCCCCCACTGGGGAGGTGCCCGCAACCAAGGCACATGCCCTTGACGGGAATTGAACCTGGGACCTCTCAGTCCGCAGGCCGACGCTCTGTCCACGGAGTCACCGCGGTTTCGGCTCATCATAGATATTTATGTTTCTCTCTCCCTCTCTCTCCCCCTCTCTGAAATGAATAAACGCATGTGTGTATGGTTTTTTTTTGTTGTTGTTTTTTTAAAACCACAACCATATAGTTTAGGTCCTCCATCTCTACATGACTACGTGACCATAACCGTTTGGCCTTTCTAGAATCATCATGGTGGTTTACCGTCAGGGGAAAAAAATAAATAAATAAACATAAAACCAAAAAAAAAATTTTTTTTTTTTTTTTTAAAAGACAACCTTTTAGGGATACAAATGGCTGGAAGCCATCTCCCACGGAGCCCAGCCGCCCGCGTTAGCATATGGATCATGTCCTCTGCGTAGCGCCACGCAAGCGTAAGCAATGCTGCTTACCGACTCCGTTCACGCTCCTGCCCTCGCCAGATGTTCGGCTGAGAAAATAGGGGGTGGCTGCCTGCACCCATTTTGGGTGTGCGTTTTCTGCACCATTTAAAATATGTTTACTTCACCGATGCACTTCCTTAGTGCATTTAAAAAATTATATATATATATATATATATATATATATATATATATATATATATATATGCACGGCAGTGATCAGACTCTCAAACCTCAGAGGGAAGGCAGGGGAGGGTGGGGGTAAGGGGGAGAGATCAACCAAAGGACTTGTGTGCATGCCTATGGGCCTAGCCAGTGGCCACGGACAACAGGAGGGGTGGGGGAATCTGTGGGGAGGGGTTTGGGATGGGAATGGGGGAATGAGGACCATTACAGGATACCATAATGAATAAAATTAATATATATATATGTATATATATATATTTATATGTGTATATGTGTGTATATATATATATTTTTATGTGTGTGTATATATATATTTATATTTATGTGTGTGTGTATATCGTCTGAATACTTCGTCTGAATCCCTAGGAGAACGGGGCATTAGGCACACACAAAGGCGGTGGGCGTGATTCCAGCGAGGGCCCCGGAGGGCTGTGCTGGCCGGGAGGCAGCGGGGTTTCTGAGGGTGGCTGCACTGATTGGCGTGGAGCTGTTTGCAGCAGCAGCAGCTGGCCTTCAGCGATCCTCCTCCTCCCTCCCTCCAGCTGGGTGCGGGCAGGCACAAAGAGACCGCCTTGGCCAAGGTCAACGCATAATGTGATGGGACTTCCAGGTTGTGGGTTTTGTGTGTGTGTGTGTGTGTGTGTGTGTGTGTGTGTGTGTGTGTGTTTTGCTTGAATGCCTTCCGATGCCGCCTTGGCCATCGGTGCCCTGAGTGGAAGGGGCCAGTTGGAGGACACCGGTGGCAGGGGACCTGGTAGATCCTCCACCCGTTCTGAATCCCGTGCCCCGTCCTGCCCAGGTCTTGCCCGTGGTTTGCGTGTGCCGTGGCTGGAGACAGTTCCCTGCAGTGAATGGATCTGCCTGAGTCCTCTGTTCCCTTCACCGCCCAACACGTGTCTGGGTGTATCCCTGTGCTCACACAGCCGAGAAGGGAAATAGCCCCGCCGAAACCGGTGTGGCTCCGTGGACAGAGCGTCTGCCTGCGGACTGGAGGGTCCTGGGTTCGATTCCAGCCAAGAGCATGGACCTTGGTTGAGGGCGCACCCCCAGTGGGGGAGGGTGCAGGAGGTGGCTGATCGATGTTCTTCTCTCGTGGATGTTTCTAGCTCTCTATCTCTCTCCCTTCCTCTCTGTAAAAAATCAATAAATATATATATATATATATTTAAAAAAAAAAAAAAAAAAAGGGAAAAGACACACGAAGGGTCTCACCCAAGAGAGGGGCGCTGGGCCTCCAGACAGAGCGGACGCGGTGACATCACGACGATGACAGCAGTAACGCTGCCTTCCCGACGCCCAGTTCCCCATCCACCCATGGCCCCCTCCTCTCCAGCAGGCGTGGGATGGGAGGGGGCCGGTCCAATAGTTGGATTTCATTTTTACTTATTTTACTTTCGGGAATTCTCACCCAAGGGTGTTTTCCCGCTGATATTGAGAAGGTAGCAGGGAGGGGGGGTAGAGAGAGAGAGAGAGACACACACACACACATACGGATGTGAGAGAGACATTGAGGGCTGGCCTCCGCATGTACCCTAACCAGGGCCAGGGATCGGGCCTGCCCCCGACCGGAATCGAACCCGGGGCCCTTCTGTCCCCGGGGCCGACGCTCTATCCACTGAGCCACACTGGCTAGGGTGGGATTCAAATCTTGAGAAGACACCCCCCCCCCCCCCCCCCCCCCGCTCCACCAAAAAGGAACAAAGCCATCATCCTGTGAGGCTGGTGGTGGGGGCGTGCCCGTGGAGGCAGGTCCAGTGGGAGGAAGGCGGAGGTGTGAGGTTCCTGCCTGAGCAATGACTGGAGCGAGCTCTTGCCATTGCTGAGCAACGAACATTCACCGAGGGCTTGTCATGTGCCACCCAATGTTCGTCATGGAGCTAATTTCCTCCCACTGTCTTTTTTTTTTTTTTTTAAATATATTTTTTATTGATTTGGGAGAGGGAGACATAGGAACATCAATGATGAGAGAGTCACTGAGGGGGCTGCCTCCTGCACACTCTCAGTGGGGGATGAAGTCTGCAACATGGGCGGGTGTGCCTGGACCGGAGTCGAACCCGGGACCGGACTCTGCGGTCCCAGGGGCCGACGCGCTCTATCCGTTGAGCCAAACCGGCCAGGGTTCGTGGTTTATCTGACCTTTGGGAATGACAGGCAGTAAAAAAACAAAACAAAAAATTGTGTGGTTTGATTATTATCTTTTTTTCTTTTTGATTCACCAGTGGTGACTCACACGAACAAAGAATCTCGAGCACTCCAAGAGGCCTGTCAAAATAAAAACTTCACCAGCAATTTGAGGCAGAAAGGCTTAATTGAAAAGGGTGCGTCTTAGAAGGCATATGTTAGCGAGTTCTTTCATAATCGCTGAAATGTTGGGCTATCCAATAACGTGTCCAGTTTTACAGGTGTGGCTTCCTCGAGGGCTGAGGACAGTGAGAGGGACTGCCAATCTTTTTTCTTTTTCTCTCTTTTTTTTAATTTTAATTTTATTGATTTTTTACAGAGAGGAAGGGACAGGGAACATCAATGAGAGAGAAACATCCATCAGCCGCCTCCTGCACACACCCCACTGGGGATGTGCCCGAAACCAAGGTCCATGCCCTTGACAGGAATCGAACCTGAGGGGCCCTTTCAGTCCGAAGGCCTCGACGCTCTATACACTGAGCCACCCCGGTCAGGGTGAGATTGCCAATCTTTCATTGCTTTCCCAAAGCCTGGAACAAATTCTGGGCGAACAGTAAAAGTTCAAAGCTTGTTAAGAGGAATGAATGCATTATGCAAAAAAAAAAAAAAAAAAAAAAGTCAAACTTCTTTTTTACATGCAATGAGGCAATTAGTAGAAACACCTGGGTTTCATTTGGACGGGAAGTCTGAAAACCTTACTCCTTTGTACTGTGGCGTTCTTTCCGGGAAGAGAACCCACGAAGAACCAAACGCGTCTGAGTTTCAGAGAAAACAATTTTATTCATAAAAACGGATATGTAATTTGTATTATATATAAGGAGATAGATATGAAACACTGTTAGCATGGTAAGAACTCCTGAAAACATTCATTGCCACCAGCAACCATTTGAAGTTTGAATATGGATAAGGCCCAGAACACAGAGGGGGGGGGGGGGGGGTTCTTGCCTCGTCTGACACTAGCATCGTGAGAACGCCTGTTTAATATTCATGAACCGAAAAGAGCCTGGGATGATGTCTCCGGATCCTGAGAGCAGGTTTTTTTTGTTTTGTTTTTTTACTGATTTTTCAGGCGACTCTTTTTGGAATCCAGGTAGTTCTGCCACCTTTTGATAGACTGGGTTATTTATAAAAATTACATTTTATCTGTTCAGACAACCGCCGCTGAAGAGGAAAGAATAAAAGTATTGTCACACGCTTAGCTACTGTAGCAACGTGTTGCTTCAATTACTCCCAAGTCTTCAGAGATTTTCATTCTCATTTGCTTATTTTGATGATCTGTAAAGACAAGTCCTTAAAAGGCTGTGATTTTAACTAATCTTTCCCATAAAATATTAGCGCAATTAGTTTCCAAAATGAGACTCGGTAATGAGGGGAAAATGATAGGAGAATAAGGAACGGAGTCGGAATTGTGCATGATCTAATACCGTCACTTATCATTATCGTGGGATAATTTCAATTCCTCCGGCTTGTTGTTTTTATAATGGGTTGTGGGTTTTGTTTTGTGTGTTTTTTTCTGTTTGTTTTATTAATCCTCACTGGAGAATATATTTCTTCCCATTTATTTTTGGAGAGAGGAGAAGGGAAGGGGAGAAACAGAGAAACGTGGATGTGAAAGAGACACACACCCACGGGCTGCCTCCTGCATGGGGTGCCCACCCCTGACCGGGCAGGGGCCGGGGATGGAGCTTGTAACGGCGGTCTGAGGCGTCCTTGATGATCAGGAATTGAACCCGGGACCCTTCAGTCTGCAGATTGATGCTGGCTGGCTCTCTCTTACCCACAGAGCCAAACCGGTTAGGGCAGTGTGGTTGGCAAACTGCAGTTCAAGAGCCACAGGCGGCTCTTTGGCCCCTTGAGTGTGGCTCTTCCAAAAAATACCACGGCCTGGGCAAGTCCATTTTAAAGAAGTGGCGTTGGAAGAAGTTTAAGTTTAAAAAAAACTGGCTCTCCAAAGAAATTCTAATCGCTGTACGGTTGCTATTTGGCTTTGTTGGCTAATGAGTTTGCCAATCACTGGGCTACGGCATAATGGGTTGAGTTTTTATTTTATTTTATTTATATTATTTTAATATATTTAATTGACTCTCTACAGAGAGAGGAAGGGAGAGGGATAGTTAGAAACATCCATGAGAGAGAAACATCCATCAGCTGCCTCCTGCACGCTCCCTACTGGGCATGTGCCCGCAACCAAGGTCCATGCCCTTGACCTAGAATAGAACCTGGGACCCTTCAGACTGCAGGCCGACGCTCTGAACCACTGAGCTACAACGGTCAGGGCTGGTTTAGTATTTATTAAAAATAAAAATAAAAATAGTTGGTTATAGTACGGGAGCCCTGACTATATAAAAAACAGGAACAAAACATGTCCCCGGAACCACAGGTAAATACTTTGTAGCGATGCTTGTGGAAAGTTTGCACGCCAGGAATGGGAGCTCAGCTAGCATTTTATCAGCAAAGTTGCAAGAAGCGTTTTATGCATTTTATCAGCAAAGTTGCAAGAAGCGTTTTATGCATTTTATCAGCAAAGTTGCCAGATGTTCAGACAAGGCATTGGGAGGGATTCCGTTTCGGCTTTGATGGTAACGATGGCAGAGTTACAGAAAAAAATAAAAAAATTAAAAAATAAACCTTTTAAATAAAACGGGGACGTTGGGCCCGGCCGGTGTGGCTCAGGGGCTGAACCTTGACCTATGCACCCGGAGGTCACGGTTCCACTTCCGGTCGGGGCACCTGCCCCGGGGTTTGCAGCAGCCATGCTCCCGCAGGGGTGGGCTTGCAGGAGGACTCTCTCAGCATGGACGTTTCTATGTCTCTCTGTGGAATAAATTAAAATAGTTTAAAAATACTAAAGGGGTGCTTTGGGGTTTCTTTGTCACTCGGATCAGAATGCCCCTGAAGGTCAGGCCTGCAGGCGCCCGGCTCTCCCTTTTGTCCACCCCCGAGGACACCACGTGCTGGCCGGAGCCTCCAGCGATGACCTTGGGCCCCTGGGCGCGGGGGCCCAGGCTCCGGGGCCGCCTCTGCCTTGTTTACAGAGGCCGCGGGGCGGGGGCGAGGGTGTCGGAGACGTCGTGTCCCCTCGGCTCCCTTGTCACCTCATCCGTCCCCCCAAGACAACGGGGAGCGGTTATTAGGCCGAGCAAGGAGGAGGGGGAGGCTTTACACCTATCGCCGGGGCCTTCAGGGGGGCTTTCCACAGCGCGCCCCCCCTCCTCTCTCGGCCACACGCACGACCCCCCTCCGCCCCAGCCCCAAGATGGCGGCCGACCCTGGTGGGCTTCCCTCGGCGCGCGCGGCGCGGAGCCCCTTCCCCTTCCCAGCGGCCCCCGCGCCCGCGACGCTGGCCACCTCGGCGAAAAGGGGGCGTGGCCGAGCGTGGCGGCGTCCGCGACGTCGCCCCTGCGTCGCGACTGCGTCGCCGCGTCCCCCCCCCCCCTCCGTCCGAAGCCCCCTTCATGCCCGTAGCGCGCGCGCGCGCTGCCTGCCGGGATACTCGGCTCGCTCCGTCAGTCCTCCCGGCTCGGGCTGCGCGCGCGATCCGTGTTTGTCCCCAAGATGGTGGCGCTGGGCTCCCGGGTGTCCACTGAGGGAGGCGGCCGAGCCTGAGTCTCTCTCTCTCCCCTCCCCTCTCCGGCACCCCCGCCCCCTCACCCGCTTCCTCTCCGGGCCGGAAGCTCGGTCTCCCCGGCCCCGCGACACCCCCCCCCCCGCGCCCCCCGCTCGTGCGTCACCTCTGCCGACCCGGCGTGCGTGCGCTCACGGCCGCGGCGGCGGCGCCTCCCTCGGCTCCTCCTCGGGGCCGCGCTCGCTCGTCGGGCCCCGCAGCCCCCGGTGCGGACAGCGGCGTCGGAAGGGGAGCGGCTGTGGCCACCGGCACCGCCACCACCGCCGCGAGCTCGGGCTGAGGAGCGGCTCGGCGCCCGGCGTCCCGGCCTCGGTCTCCGGTGAGGGCGGCGCGGGGCCCGCATGAGCGCGGGCGGCGGCGACAGGGGACCGAGGAGGCGGCGGGCGAGGGCGGCCGGCACCAGGGCCGCGGCCCCGGCGCGGGGCCCCCACAGGTCAGTCAGCCCCCGGGTCCCCGCCGCCGCCGCCGCCGCCGCCGGGGCGCCCCCTCTTTTTGGGGGGTCGCTTCCAGGGAAGGCAGGGGGCGCCCCCAGCCCCGGGCGAGGGTTTGGGGCGCGTGGTCCGGGGGCCGGGGCCGGGCCACCGGGGAGGGGGTGGGGGGCTCCGCCGCCGTAACTGTCAGCCCCGGGGTGTCGGTCGGAGGAGGAGGAAGAGGAGGAGGAGGAGGATGGGGGACCCCCTCCCCAGGAGGGAGCCACGTCCGCCGACCCCTCCCCTCCGGCCCCCGGCCCGGGCCCCCGGCCGCCGCCCCCCGCCCCCGCGGCCAAGGGCACTCGCTTTGGGGTGTTTCCAGGATCGGGGGGCGGGAGCGTGGACACGTGTGCCTTGGGGGTGTGGGTTGGGGCTGGGGCTCTTTTTTGGGTCTTTTTTGTCTTTTTTTTTTTCTTCTTTTTCCTTCTGGGCGTGACGGGTGCAGGAAGGGAGCGCCGAGGGGGATCTGGACGTGGAAGGCAAAGGGTTTGGCTGTGTGAGTCCCCGATGCTTGACGGGTTTCGGGGGCGACACGGGGGGGCTGTTGGCGGCGTCAGACCGGGCGGACCCGCAAAGTGTTGGCCTTTCTGCCACCCGCACCCCGATCCCCCAACTCCTACCCCCCAACTCCCACCCCAGCCCCCAACTTCCACCCCCACCCCCAACTCCCACCCCAACTCCTACCCCGACCCTCCAACTCCCACCCTCACCCCCAACTCTCACCTCCAACTCCCACCCCCGAGCCCCCCACTCCCACCCGAGCCCCCAACTCGTACCCCGACCCCCAACTCCTACCCCCCAACTCCCACCCGACCCCCAACTCCCACCCCCAACTCCCACCTCAACTCCCACCCTGACCCCCCAACTCCCACCTCAACTCCCACCCTGACCCCCCAACTCCCACCCCCACCCCCAACTCCCACCTCAACTCCCACCCTGACCCCCCAACTCCCACCTCAACTCCCACCCTGACCCCCCAACTCCTACCCCCAACTCCCACCCCCACCCCCAACTCCCACCTCAACTCCCACCTTGACCCCCCAACTCCCACCCCCACCTCCCACCCCGACCCCCCAACTCCCACCCCGACCCCCCAACTCCCACCCTCCCTCCAACTCCCACCCCCAACTCCCACCCGCACCCTGATCCCCCCACTCCCACCCCAACTCCCTCCCCACCGCCCTGCACCCGCGCTCTCCGGGAAAACGGAAAGGACTTTCTCTCCCGCTGGCGGCAGAGTTTTGGGTGTGTGTTCTTTTCTTGTTCTCGGTGGTCAGGTCCGAGTGGAGCTTTAAGTCCTTGAAAGGGTTCAGAGTCGTTGAACGCAGTTCGATGGAGCGGACAAATCCTCGAAAGATCGCGTCGCCTCTCATTTTTTACTTTATTTACCCCCCCCCCCCCCAGCCACGTCCCGACCCGCCTGCTCAAAGGGTTGTCCCCGCAGAGTCTGTTTTGGGGGTGTCTTTGTGTGGGGTGCGCGGGGGGGGGGGAATGTAAGGTGTTGGCGAGTGATGGGCCTTTTGAAGGGACTCCCCGAGGGACCCCAAGATTTCGGGGCTCCTTGCCCTGCCTGCGGTATGGAGAGGAGTGGAAGATGATCCAGATTTTTTTTATTTTTTTTTTGGGGGGGGGGTGGGTGGAAGGAAGGGCTTGGCGTGGGAACGGCCTGGAGTTTGGGACAGAAGCGGCTGCTGGAAAGTTAGGTTTTGGGCCCTCGGGGCGCCCGGCGGCGGCGACACTGTCCAGTGGGCTGGACCCGGAGGAGCGGGACGAGGCGCCTTCCTGCAGGGGTGGGTCTGCCGGCGGGGTTTGGGCGTGGCGGGGTGGGGAGGGGGAGAGGACCGTCTCGTCCCGGGTTCGAAGGGAACTGGATCCTGCGCGTCAGTCTGAGCTGCTCGCCGCCCCTCTAATGAGGCGAACGCGGTATTAATCACGGGCAGCGGGGGCCCCGGGCGGGAGCCGATAATCACGGCGCGACGACGGAAACAGGGAATGGGCCCGAGAAGGGGCGCCGCTGTTTGCAGAGCGGGGCCGTCGGGCTGTGTCAATATTGACGGCCTCGGGGTGCCGGCACCGTCCTCTGGACTCGGTCAGGGTCCCGGTCAGGGCCCCGGGGCCCCGTGGGACGGCCGTGGGCGCCTCCGGTGCAGGGGCTGTGATGTTTGCGGTGTTGTTTGGACCTCGGCCTGTGGGAGGTTAGCATGTAGAAAGCTGTGCGTTAAGTACACATCCGCTGTCCTCTCCCCCCTCCACAGATACCCTCTGACCCCAGCCCCCGGAGCAAGGCACGTGGCTGCTCCCCTCCACTCACCTGTCCGGGACAGTCCACAGCCCAAGCACTTGACAGCCGGCCGCTGCTTTTTTCCTTAATGTCACAGTCTTTAAAAAAAAAAAAAAATATATATATATATATATATATATATATATATATTTATTGACTTCAGAGAGGAAGGGAGAAGGGGAGATAGAAACATCAGCGATGAGAGAGGGTCATGGATCAGAGGCCTCCTGCACGCCCCCTGCTGGGCATTAAGCTCGCAACCCAGGCGTGTGCGCAACCTGGAATCGCACCCACCACCACCTCTTGCTTCATCGGTCGATGCTCAAACACTGAGCCACACTGCCGGGCTACAGTTGTCATTGACCTATGAACCAGGAGGTCACTGGTTTGGTTCTGAGTTGTGGGCTCGGTTCCTAGTAGGGCAGGTGCAGGAGGCGTCCGATCCATGACCCTCTCTCATCATTGATGTTTTTTTCTTTCTTTTTTTTTTTTTTTTTTAAAAAAAAAATATATATATTTTATTGATTTTTTTACAGAGAGGGATAGAGCGTTAGAAACATCCACGAGAGAGAATCATTGATCAGCCGCCTCCTGCGTGCACCCCCCCACTGGGGATGCGCCCTTAACCAAGGTCCATGCCCTTGACCGGAATCGAACCCGGGACCCTTCAGTCCGCAGGCCGGCGCTCTATCCACTGAGCCAAACCGGTTTCGGCTCATGATTGATGATTTTCTCTCTACTTCTCCCTTCCACTCTGAAGTCAATCAAAAAAAAAAAAAATATATATATATATTGAAAAAAAAGAAAATGAATGCTAGTTATGGTCTTCAGCGGTGTTTGCAGTTTGTTTTAGATCTAGGCCCGTGTGGGTTAAAATGTAGAAACAAACAAACAAAGCCAATAAGAATAAAATGAAATGTAGAAACAAAGTACATATGCAGCAGTTAAGAGTTTTCTGATTTTACGGTCAAGGACGAACTTTCACAAGTGGTTTTTCCAGTAAAAGTTTTGGGGAAAGCCTTCGACGCTCGCTTCGTGATGACGCAGGACGGCAGGGTTTTGGCTGATTTCCACAGCTCTCCCTCACCCCCCTGGGCGTGTTCAGTTGGAATATAAAGATGAAGCAGTGAGAGTGGCTTGGGCATTAGATCCTGTTTTAATTCTGCGCTTCTGGCTGGTTCGGCTCCTTCGTCCGGGTGAGCTGCAGGTGTTCCCATCTGTGAAATGGGTTGCTAACCGGACTCGGCTGCTGCGCGAAGCGCGGAGCACAGGTGCCCCTGCTGACTAGGGTCACCTGGCACCTTGGCCGGTCTCCTGAGGGGTCTCGCCCCCGTTGGTCCTAGCGCACCATCCGTGTCCTCCTTCCCGCCGCGCTGTGGACTCGCTCCCTGCGGCCGGGACGGCCCGTGCTCGCCGGAGAGCGTGTCACAGAGCGTGGGGGTGCAGGACTCTGTTCCCAGTGGTCAGACAGCCTTGACGAGGCCCTCGCTCAGTCCCTGAGTTACGGGACGAGTGCCACGCCCTGTGCCTGGGAAGCTTCCAGTCGCCTGACTGTCCTCGCACACGGCCTCGGTGAAGGGGCCCAAGCCTTCCGCCCCAGCCGCCCTCCTGCGGAGTTTGTCCACCCACACGCCGGCCCCAGCTCTGCCACCCGTGTCGGGCACACCGTGTCCGTGTGTGAAGTTAAAAAACGTTGGGCGGCTGCGGGGAGACACCCGGATGTCTTCTGAGGCGTGGTTATCATCCTGCCTTGTGACCATAGGTTTAAATCGAAGCTTTAAATCTGAGTCTCTGGGCTCGGCTCAGGCTTGCACCTCCCAACGTGTGCTGCCTGGAGGAGGAGGAGCAGGGCCCATGTTGTGGAGCGAGTGCTCCCTGTCGCTCCGGGGATGGTGGCAGCCTTCACCCTGTGACAGTCTGTGCAGGGAGAGGGCATTTCTGACCGAGAAAATGAGGCGAAATCACAGGAAATAGCAGTGGGGTTAATCCAGAAACTCACTTCCCTTGTCTAAGGCATGAGACGTTTGAAATGCGTCAAGGTGCTGTGTGAGTGATTTTCACATAAAATTGCTTATGAATAAATACATACGTTTCTTTGCGAGCTTTCCTTCCCACTTAGTGTCAGAAACGTCCCCGGTAGTGCTCCGTCTAAGTTGCCTTTAACAAGTACCTACCCTTGTGGGTGACAAGTCAAGGAGATTATTACGGCCTCTCGGACAGTGCTTTTTCTCTTAAACGCTGCCATTCGCACGCAGTTGACAGTTGTCACTGCTGGGCCCGGGCCGGGCGCGAGCGGGGGAGATGGTGGGTAAGGTCCTCAGTGCCTGGGGCCTCCACGCCCGTGAACAAAGCCCCCGAGGCGCGGGTGGGGTGTCGGAGACAGGTCCTCTGGGCCGCGGTGACGAGCGGTCCTTGAGCGCAGCCTTTGTTCTGCTCCTCCGTCACGGAAGGTGTTGCCTGCTTTGTCTGCTTCACAGGATCATGCTTTTCAGACGTGATCGCTCTCGGGAAAATGGGTTAAAACAGACTCGGTGACTTGCCCAGGAAAACACGTCGCTTAGTGGCAGACGGCATTGGTGTATTTTCCTGCTTTCTCCATCGACGTGTTCAACCTCCTCACAGACAGGTGTTTGGGGAAATACTTAGCGTGAATTTCTTCCGTTAACAAGTTTTCCTTATTCACTTTAGAGAGAGGAGGGACAGAAATCGGTTCATTGTTCCACTTGGGCAGCACTGGTTGGTTCTGGTAGCCGGATGTTTCGGGAAGATGAGCTGCCTGGCCAGGGCAGGTGTGTGGAAAACATGGAAGCTGCGTGTGAAGTGAACGGCGGACCTTCCTGGTTGGCGGCGCGGCATCCGGTGGTGTTGACCCGCTCAGGTCCCTTCTGGCACCCACTTTGCCTTTGGCCTCTCCCGGTAATTCGGGAAATGGCGTGTGAGTCACAGGCTGGCCTGCGAGGAAGAGCGGCTTTGGAGACGTGGAATCTGCGAGATGAGGTTGTTTCAGATGTGCCCTCGGAGGAAGTTTGCTGCGATCTCACACACTGTGAGAGGCATGGCAGCGGCGTACGCGCCCCGAGTGACACGAGCAGCATGGCACATCCCTACAGGGAAGCGCGTGGCTGGCCACGGGGGGGCCCTCTCCACGCCTCTGGCCTCGCCATGGGAGACGGGGTCTGAGGCCTGCCCTCGGGGACTGTGGCCACCATCCTCACTCGTGTGCCTTCATGTGTGTTTTAAACGCATTTTTACTGATTGCAGAGAGAGAGGGAAAGGGAAATATCCGTAATGAGAGAGAGTTATTGATCGGCTGCCTCCTGCACGCCCCCTCCTCGGATGGAGCCCGCCACCCTGGACCATTCAGTCTGCAGGCCGACGCCTTGTCCACTGAGCAAGACGGGCTAGGGCAGTTTTCACATTCTCTGTGAGGAAGGGTGCGTTCCGAGTTCCCCCAGTTACACAGACAGACAGTGTGGCAGCCGTGTGCACACCTTAGAGAGGGACAGGGCTTGTCACCTCCGCGCCCGCTCCCTCTGAACTGGGTGTGGCTTTCCTCTGGGCCCTGGCTCCGGCTGCAGGTGCCAACAGGCACCTGTCTGTCTCAGAGGCAAAGCCTCTTCGGAGGGAAGGGGAGTGCCGTGCCCTGAAGTCGATGGTCCTGGGAGAAGCTGGGGCCCCGTCCAGCCTACTGACCGTCTAGTTGAACACTTTCTTAGGGGCTCGCGTACGGGTCAGTGCTGGTAGCCTTACCCTGTGCCATGAGTAAGGACGTGACGTATTTAGACTTCTTCTCCAGGGAATTTAAAATGTGCTTGTCTCCGGGGCACCTGTTGTACGTGACGTGTCCTATGGATCAATCTCTCTCGTGGTGTTCTGAGGGGAGCTGGTAACCAGCCTTTTAGGCGGGCCCCGTGACCTTCCCCAGACCAGGGCTCCCCTCCCCCGCCCCTGAGGACCAGCGGGGCCTCCTCTGTGAACGCGGAAGCGGCCCTCGCCGACGCCAGCAGCCCTGGCGCCTCGGCCGTGGACGTGCAGCCTGCGGAGCGGGGGGAGGGGGGGCTGCTGGCGAGCCGCCAGCGGGGGCATGCTGTCCGGCAGCCTGGACGGACTGGGCACACGTGTCACCCAGAGGGGAAACAGGAATCACACGGGAGCTGGACTCCAGCGTCTCAATCACGTCGTTACACGTTTCTTTACATTAGACCGAAACAGTAAAACCTGTGGTCTCTCTCCCTCCCCTGAACATTTCCATCTTTTGGGCTAGGCGAAAGCAGGGAGGGGGACCTCCAGGACTGAAGATCCCCAGGACAGTCACAGCTCGGTGCTGTCTGTCTGTCTGTCCCTATTCACGTGTAGCTTGAGGTGCTTGCCAGTGCTGGGTGGGCGCGCTGCGTCCTGGGCCGGCGAGGGCTGCGGTTCGCCTGCCTCTCGGCTCTGCTCTGGCAAGATGGGACAAGGAGCCCCCAGAGGGCACCGGCACGGCCAGGGGTCGTGGTCTGTGTGGCCCGTGCCCGGAGGAGATGGCCACAGTGACTGCAATTCCTAAAGGGTGATCAGCGCTTAGATCAGCGCTCACATCAGAGCCCACAGAATAAAAGGTAGCAGGTTAATATCGGCAGATCTGGATTCTAGCATTTATCTCTTGGGTTTTGTGCTTAGTTGCCCCCTCCACCTGCAGATGCTGGTGTAGAACTTATTGTTTTCTTTTCCTATTTTTATTAGAATTTATTTTTTGAGAGTGAGGAAATACAGAAAATAAACAAAGGGGTATTTTTCAGGAGAAAAGTAACAATTTCCTCTTTTTCTTTATCTAAATTCTAAGATAACAGTTGTTAAAATTAAGCCTAGAAAAACATAAAGCTGGTAAATGCCAGGCCTATCTGTGTAAGTACAGAGACATGAAGCTATCTATATTTTCCTTTTTATTGAGGGCGGTTCACTGAAATCATGCCATACGTTTGGTATAGTTTCCAGCTTTATTGAGATACAATTCACAGACCATAAAGTTCACCCTTTCAAAGTGTCCCCCTTTACGGGTTTTAGTGTGTTCACTTCTGCAGCCGTCACTGCTATCTGATTTTAGGATGTTTTCATCATCCCCAAAGAAGCCCTTGTGCACCTCTGGAGTTGCTCTCATTTTCCCGTCTCCCAGCGCCTGGCAGCTGCCAGTCTGCTGTCTTGCTCTGTGCATCTGCCTGTTCAGACACCGTGCATAAACGCAGCCATAAAGGTTGTGTTCTTCTGCTCGGCACAGTGTTTCCTCCCAGGTTCACGCACGTTACAGCATTTAACATCACTCCTTTTCGAGGCTGAGAAATGTTACACAGCTGTTTGGATTATTTCCAGGTTTTGGTTATTAATTTCTGTTGTTATCATTCCAAAGTGGTTTATAGTTGTATCCGCAATGTATGAGGATTCTTTCTGACGTCTCTGTTTCCCTGCCAAAACTTATCTGTCCCTTTTATTTTTAAAATATATTTCTTATTGAGTTTGTTGATTAATAAAGCGATAGAGGTTTCAGATACAATATTCTTCTGAATATTGTATCGTGTATTTACCCTCTTAGGTCAAGTCTCCTAACATCACCATTGGTCTTCCCTTCGCCGCCTTCTCGGTGCCCTTTGACCCCTGTGAAAGTGTACCTGTCATTTCATGTGCTGATTTGCCATCTTTGCAGAAAAGCTATTTAAAATCCTTTGCTGTTGTTAAACTGGGGTGTGTTTTTTTGTTTTTGTTTTTTAAATCTTGAGTTTTAAGTGTTGTTTACCAGTACGTTATAGACATAAGTGCCTTGTCAAATAATATGGTTTCCAAATATCCCCGCCTGTTCTGTAGGTTGCCTTTGCACTGGCATGAATTGTGTGCTTTCAGGTGCACGAGCTGTAAATCTTGTGCTGTGATGTGAGACGGGGGGCCCGCTCCCTCCTCTTAGGGGAACCCACTTCTTCCAGCCCGCGGGGTGGGTGTGGCTCCTTGTGGGAAAGATTGGGCCGTCAGTGTGGACTCTTCCTTTTCCATTGATTTCTGTGTCTGTTCTTCAGCCTCCGACATATCGCTCTCGAATGCTATGTGTTTGCAGTAAGTTTTCAAATTGGTAAAGGTGAAAACTTTTAACTTTGTTCTTATTTTTTCAAGACTATTGTAGCTCTCTAGGGTTTTTGGAATTTGCGAATTTTAAGGTTAGCTTGTTTTTCTGCAAAAAGGGCAGCTGGGATTTTGATTGGGTGTCATGTTGAATTGGTGGATTTATGGCTACCTTAATTTTATGTCTTGATCCATGAACCTGGGATTTTTTTCCCCCCATTTATTTAAAAAGATTGTTTTTTAGTGTATATTTCTCAACACTTTTGTTCAATATGAATGTAAATATATTTCTGAGTATTTTATTTTTAAAGTTATTGCTGATGGAACTGTTGACTGAATTCCGTTTTCAGATTGTTCAGTGCTTGTGTGTAGCGCTCTGTCCTGAACTCGTATCGGGTTGCAGAGTCTCTGCTCGGAGTGGGTGGCTGCGTGTGCGTCCACCTCGTCGCTGTGGCAGATGCAGGCTGCGCACCTGCTGTGTCCTAAGTGGCTCTCTGGATGCGAGAGCACAGAGCCCCGGCTCCTGTTTTCATGGGCCTGCACTTGGCGGGGAACGAGGTATTGTGTACGCGTGGTGTTTTAATGGGGTGTAGAGGGTTTAGGGTGGAGGGTGTGTGTGGCCAGAGGAAAGCTTGCCGAGGCGGAAATTGGAATGAAGGACTGGAGGAGGAGGAGCCTCGCAGGTGGAGAGAGTGAAGGGCCGTGGACCGGGAGCGTCTCCCGGAGCGTCCGGCTTGGGGACAGCGAGGGGCCGGTGTGGCCTCAGGAAGGAAGGAATGGTGGGAAGCGGAGTCGGAGGAGGCAGGGCCCGGATCATTTGCCCATAACGAGGAGTTTGAGTTTTACCGGGGAGGCACAGGGGAGCCGCGGGAGGTTCTGGAACGGAGCCGTGGGAGGGTGTGACAGTCCCTGGCTGCCAGGCTGGCCTCCGGTCAGGTGGACGGTCCGAGCGTGTGGCCTTCTGGGCGCAGCTGCCACACAGACGGCGTCCCGAGTCTGACAGATGCACTCACCTTCGCAGCCGGACCCCGCCTTACAGACTCCCCCTCCTCCTCAGCCCCCCCCTCCCCCCCCCTTTTCTCTTTTCTTTTTATCATTGGCTTTGTGATCACCCTGATCAGGATTTGTTGAGTTCTTTCCCCCCCCCCCCCCCTTTTTTAAATGTGTGAGTTTGCTTTCATCTGATTTGGAGAAGTGTCAATCATTATTTCTTCACACACACACACACACACACACACACACACACACACACGTCTGACTATCCCCTCTCCCTCCCGTGCTGTCTCTCGCGAGTTGGACCACTTGGTGCTGTCCTCGGCCATCGCCAGGTTGTGTCTGATCTCGTTCTCTCTGTGCTGCATTCTGCTTGTCTTCTCCTTCACTTCTTTCTCCTGTGGTGTCAGTACTTCAGGTATGAGTTTATTTCTTTGGGTTGGTTTTTCCATTTGGTTTGTTTTAAGGTTTTCTCCTTCTTTCTTCATGTGATGTTCCTTTGAATCCTGGTGCGTGTTTATTTGATAATTTGAAAGTTCTTGTCTCCTGATTTTTTTTTCTCTGATAGTTATGGGCCAAAATTTCTTATTTGCATTTTCACTAATTTCTTATTAGCTGTTGTACATGGTAATAGTCTGCTGTCTATCGACTGGGCTTTGGTTTGTTAGTGTCTGTTTTAGATGCCAGCCCAGGATTGTGGTTGCTTGATCCTTGCAAGGCTGTCTCAGGGTGTGTCTGGAGGAGGTCACTAACCTCGGTGGGGCGGCCCTTAGTACTTACTGAATGCCCCTAGGGCTGGCCTATTGTCTTCCCTCTGGTGGGAGGGACTGGGTGGATCTCTCACCGGCTGGACTGACTGCTCTCACCTCCTCGTCAGCCCTGGGGGAGGAGGGAGGAGAGAGCACTGAGCTCTGGGTGCAAACAGGAGCCCTGGGTCTGCCCGCTGAGAGACAGCGCCTCACCGCCCTCCTGCCCCCTGCTGCAGCCGGCCCTGTGCTTGGGGTGTGTGTGTGTGTGTGTGTGTGTGTGGACGCTCATAAACTACAGAGGATGAGCTTGCTTTTGTAGTGTATGGGAGAAAATGTTCTTTGAAAGTTTATCCCGTTGTCTATGTAAAAAAAAACAACAACAAAAACTTAGTGAGGTGTTTTCTATTTTAGGTTAAAACGCTGTAAGATCCTGATTTTAGAATCCACCAACTCCTCAGAAGTTTGGCGAAATATGGTATGTTTCTATTTTATTTTATTTTTTTGAATTCCAAATTGCATGTGGATGTCTGGTTGGAGTAATGACACGTGTGTGCAGCAGGTCGGGGTGCCGTCGGGGTGCCGTCGGGGTTAGAGCCGAGCCGGGCGCTAGCCGCAGTGCTACCAGGTAGACCTCACGAGCCCAGGAGCGGCTGGTGTGCCGTGAGGAGTAAGCATGTGCCCAGGAAGACGGAGCAGACGGCCTTGGCTGTTAGGCTGTGAGTTAAAAATAGCTTCCATTTGCTAGCGCTGATGTGTGCGGGCACTCTTCTGAGCGTCCGTATGTCGTTCGTTCGCCCCCTGAGTCTCTGACACGGGCACGAGCTGTCTCCGAGGAGGAAACAGGCTCAGGAGATTAAGGCACTTGCCCAAGACGTCCCAGTCCCAGCCCGCAGGTGAGAGAGGGAGGGGCGTGCGGGCTGGCCCTCGGGAGGAGGCGCTGGATGCTGGACGGGAGGACTCACTCGGCTGCACCCTCTCCCAGCTCCACGCGCGCTTTCCCCCCACTTCTTTTTCAAATATATTTTATTGATTTTTTTTACAGAGAGGGAGCGGGATATAGAGTTCAAAACATCGAAGATAGAGAAACATCGACCAGCTGCCTCCTGCACACACACACACACACACCCCTCCCCCACCGGGGCTGTGCCCGCAACCAAGGTCCATGCCCTCGACCGGAATCAAACCCGGGACCCTTGGCTCCACAGGCCGACGCTCTGCCCACTGAGCGCCCGGTTTTGGCCCCACGCGGCTCTTGAGTGAACCCATGCACCCCATTAATTAATTAATTAATTAAAGGGTGGGTGGCTTTCTCATCTTTACCTTGGCAGATGGGAAAGTTAGAATTGCTGGACCTTCTAAATCCAAATGGACTATCTGTCCATGAGAGCCCGAGGGAACATTGGGCATTGCAGGGGGACCGCCCAGGCTCGCAGTGGGAGACAGGTAGCTGAGACAGGACAGCCTGGGAAAGGGCATAGTGTCCAGGGCTTCTGCACCCCACTCCTTCAGAGCGGCCTGAACCCTCCAGGGAACCGCCTCCGGCCGTCACTGAAGGAGGAGCTGCCAGGACCCTGTTGTCTCCCTCCTGACGGCCCCTTTCCCGAGTTGGCTTCTCAGATGTAGGGACGTTGTCAAGGGAAGAAAGAACTGGTTGCACCAAGTGAGCCCTCGGTCCTGGACCGCAGCCGACGGACTGCGACCGCAGCAGGAGCGCCGTCCGAGGCGCCGCGCCGGGCCAAGGAGGGCCCCGGAGACTGGCTGACGCGCTTGCCGTTCGTTGCTGACACTGAGCAGCAGGGGTTCACAGCAGGGACAGAGCTGGCACAGGCACGCTCGGTCACGCTAACGGGGGACGGTTGTATGTGCACACGGAACGGTTCCCCTGAGCTCCGGCTGCCTGGAGAACAGAGCCGTGGGTCCCAGTCCTTACTGTAAATCTTGACTCATTTACCCCCGTTTGAGGGATGAGACTTGGAGTAGGAAAGGGAGACAAGCCAGACCGTTCTAACCTGGTGGGACGCCAGCAGGCCTGGCTTTAGTCCAGCTTCACCACCAACCTGGAGTCTCGGGCAAGTCCGTTAACAGCTCCGAGGCTGCTTATTTATTTTAAATCCTCACCGTCTTGTTTGCCCCGATCAGGTGAGAGCAAAGTGAGTTGTCACGAGCCCGTGCTTTGCGCTGTGAGGCTCCGTAGAAGGGCGAGGGAGGGTGGCCACGCTGCTCGCCTGAAGAGGTCTCTTAAGAAAAGTAAATTCTGGAAACTAGTCCTTAAACGGTGTCTGTAGTCACTCCTCTGATGGATGTTGCATTGACACCTAACTGGAAGCTTTGAAGATGACGTTTGAACGTGAACCGGGTGTGTTTGTGTTAAATGTTCTAACTAAAGATTTGTTTAATTTATTAGAGTCATTAAATCTTCGCTCAGACCAAGTCAGCAGCTAAACCGGTGTGACAGCCTGTTTTCAATCAGTGACTCAAAGCTGTGATCCCTGATGTCAACGAATGGCCACAGCCTGTAAAAGGTAACCTTGCACGTCACGTCACAGCCCCCGGAAGGCTGTCGTCGTGGAGTGAGATGCGGGCTGTAAATAAATGGAGGGAACGCATAGCTGGCAGGGACAGGCTGCTAAGAGGAGGGGACCACAAACTTGATCTGCTTCTCCACTTAAACCCGTCTAGAATATTTCTTGCTTTTTCCTCCCCCAGACTCGTCTGTATGAATGAACAGGAAAATGCTTCTCAAAAATGTTAAGAAACGTTTCATTTTGGACATTATAAAAACTACGAAAAAGTTATCAATATGCATTTTAAAGTGTGCCTTTTATGAGAGTTTTAACTGAACATTTCTGGAAGTTTTAACAACTGGAATGAGACGAGTATAGTTTTCTCTCCTGGAGAGGGCCAGTGGAGGCAGCAGCGTGTCTTGCAGGCTGGAGAAGCTGCACACAGTAGGGTTGCAAGTGAGCCCCCGTGGGGATTTTCTGTTTTCAGAATAGTGGTTGGGGGACCACTTTTTCTGCCATCCAAGTCAAGACCTAAAAGTGACACTCGCCCAAGCTTTATTTTATTATTATTATTATTTATAAATGTTTTGTGCTTACTGTTTCAGTTTTAAAGTTTTGTTTCTGATGTTATTCTAACAAACTGCAGGTTAAACAGAGTCCGTAGTTTTTGTTTTTCCTTTGATTATCTCTCCTGAGTGTGCTGAAATCTCAAGCATGTGTTGGATCCCGACTTTCAAAAACCTGGCAGTGAATAATAAAGTCTAGAGATGTTAGACACTTCATAGTTTTGAGAGTTTGGAATCCTTACCTGGGGACATTTTTTTTGTTAAATTATATGGTATTTTTTCTTAAAAGAATTTTTAACATTTTTGTGAAAAGAATATGGTAGAAATATGCTATAAAAAGAATGACTAGAAATGTCATCAGATATGTTCTGCTTATCCTCTGCTAGAACGTATTTTTGCCAGTTGTGTGTATATTCACTTTTCTCTTGACTAAAGAACAATTCCCGTGTTGAGTGAAAACAGCTTGTGCTAGCCATGTATGAGAGACCTAGAATAGATCTGCTTTAGGGTAATAGTATTTCAGTCTTTTTTAATATTTTACTTTTCTTTTAGACGGAATTGGTTTAAATCACTTGGTTCGACTACAATAGTTCTGAGCAGCTTCCTTCACCCTGTTAACATTACATGACAATGCAGTGTATCTGCAGCAGTGGGGGACGTTCGATGCTCTAATGTGCACGGTCTTGTTGGAGGGTTAGCACGCGGGGGGGGGGGGGGGGGGGTGTGGTTCCCTGTGACGATGTCTCTAACCTCTGTCCCTTGCAGACTCTCCACCGGGCGGCAGTCACACTGTGCTTCCAGGACTCGGGCTTGCCTTCTCGCTGTGTCTTTCCCTTTTGCTGTCGTATTTTAATTTTCCTGTCACTGTCCTCATCCGCCGCCTCTTCCCTGTTAATTTGAAAGTTTTGCCACCTCCATGTTTGAAAGCTTCTAATCTGCCTCTCTTCCCTTAGTGCCAGCAGGTTTGTTTTTTGTTTTGCAAGCCTCTCTGCCTCCTTACAGTATGACACCTGATGCTGGAGTGCCGCACTGTCAGAAATGAGTCAGCTGGCACAGGGGTTACCGTCAGTTTTTAGTCTTCTGTCTGAGAGATACCAGTTTGGCAGCAAACTTGGGGTACTTGCCCACAAGGCTGGTGGAGACCAGGTGTGTCACCGAGGTGGTTTGCTCGCTCCCCGGGGGAGAGGGGGGAGTGAGATTTTTGCATTCGTGTCACTGCCAAGTCACCGCCACCTCCAGCACGTCCCCATTTTTAGTTCTGATATGATTCTGTACGACATTGAAAATGTAAAATATTCTGCAGAGAAAATCTAAAACTAATGCTTGAGCCGCAGGAGTCCCTTTTCCACCAAATTCCCCCCCGGACTCTGACCTGTAGAGAGGGTTAATTCTGAGAGTCTGATAAAGAAATGAGTTTTTTAAAGATAAGAAATAACGTATAACACTTATTCTTTTGTTGGTGGCTTTGATTTTAAGATTCCTTTGTTGAAGTTGTTCAAAATTTGAAGTCTCGAGTCAGTGATAAATTCAGGAATCAAGTTCTTGTAATGTCATTGTGAACATTTAGTTTTTGAATTCTAAAATATGTTTTATTTATTTTGAGAATTTGAAAGTGTTAGAAACCAGTGTTCTGTTGGTCCACCTTAGTGTCCACTGACCGATGCTGTTTGCGACAGTGAGGGGCGGCAGGGGTGAAATTAACAGCGTAGGCAGACAGGGAGGGAGGGCCAGCCCCAGGCTTAGTGTCTAGGCTTTTCCTGGCTCCATAGCACGTGGCGGCAGCTGTTCCTAGTGGATGTTGCTCCCTGGTTATCGCCGCAGAGCCCGCAGCAAGCCGCGGCCCCAGGCGCCAGCACCGCTGGGCAGCAGGCCCCGCCCTGCCTCGGACAGCCGTTGGCCAGGGACCCGCAGGGGACTGTGCATACCAGTGAATGCCTTTGAGGTTGTGGAGGACCCACGTGGCGGTAGAAAGTTCATGTTTTGTATGTTTTCACCAAAGGTATTTGACTTTGTAAATCACTAGGACTCTCTGCTGGTCTATATATGTTGGTATAAATGTAGTGTTTTTACAGTTCCCTTTCCTTAATAAAAAAAATGCACTGAGTGTTTAGCAGTCAGGCCTAAATAAATGTGTTGTATGGCAGTCTGACCTGACCGCTTTTTTTCTCATGTCGAATTCCTTTTAAAACTGTTAACGATTAAGTGTTGTTTTCAAACTTGTCTCCCCAAATAACACCTGCCCCTTCCGGAGCGTGGAGCGTTTGCTGAGCTTTCCCCACTTGCGTCCACAGATCGCCAGGAGAAGCGCAGTCTGACGACACTGAAGCCAGCCGAATGTAAGTGGGCGGCGGGGCCCCGCCTCCGCTCTGGGTCACTTCAGGGGCCTCCCCTCCGCACGGACTTCCCGCTCAGAGCGCCACGCTCGCAGTAACCCGTCTTTCCTACGAATAAACGCTCTGAACCGTGGTGTGTGTCGCTAGATTTCTGCTTCTCAGCGGGCAGCCGCACGCTCCGGGACGCCTAGGTCTCTGCTCCCCGCGGCCGTGGGGAGGGAGAGCGTGTGGAGCGAGCGCAGTGTGACGGTGTCGGCCCAGCCCGCCGTGTGCCAGGCACAGACGCGCGGCCTGGTTCCCGCCGCCTCGGGGGAGACGGCGGGAGGAGCCCGGGCGCTCGGCAGGGACGCCGGGTGGCCGGAGCGGCAGGCAGAGCGGGGAGCAGACGGGGGCAGTGGCTGGAGCGAGGACGGCCGTGCTGGGCAGGCGCACGGGCAGCGAGCGGCGGGACCCTGAGCATGAGGGCGGCAGCGGAGGAGCCCACCGAAGGCGGGAAGTGCGGGAGGTGAGACTCGAGAAAGCATAGGGCCGTGCGTGGCCTGTCCGGCCGTCTGGGAGTGAGGAGGAATTTGGTAAGTAAGGGCAGCGACCTCGCCAGGCGGCAGGAGACAGGACTGGAGAGAAGCGTGTGGTGGGTGACCTCGGCGTTCGGTGCAGGGTGCTCTGTGGAGGGCCGTGGAGCAAGGGGAGCTTTTAAAGGTGAGGCTGTCGGGGTGTGAGACACACACCGAGAGGGGGGAGAGGGGGGAGTTTAAGAAGCCGAAGATGCAGGAGAGGCCGAGATTACTAAAGCCAGTGTTTTGAGGTGTAAGGGCTGGAGAGAAGATGGTAGGCGTAGGGATTGCTCTTGAATCAGAAGGAAGACCCCCTCGTCTTCTGAAAGGAGAAGCAGGCGTAGAGATGGGGGCGACGTTACACGTGCCTGTAGGCGAGGGGGCGTCGAGGCCAGTCCCGCCCTGACGCAGGCTGCTGCTCGGGGAGAGGAGGCTGCACGCTTCCGCCTGCTCTGGGCCCCTACGGTCAGGACCCCTTTCCCGCTGGAACCTTGCCGTGCCGACGCGCATGCGGCTGTCAGTGCACTTCCCGCTCGGAGAAAGCCTGCCTGCCTTCTCTCCTGCGGCTCTCTAAGCACAAAGGCAACGCAGACGGGAGCCTGCCTGCGTGTTCCCTCTGTGCCGGGGCAGGGCCCCTGGCTTTCTGTCTCACTCCGGTCGTCAGCAGGTCCCTTAACTCCCCCCCTTTTTACACGTCTCCGCTCTGTGAGTGCGGACCGCTGTGCACTTGTGCCAAGTACTTGGTCGTATGAAATCACGTTCCCAATGCTTTGAACCTTTCCGAGACTTCTCCCCATCACGGCCCCTCTGAGGCCTGCGGGACGCGCGCTCGCTCTCTCTCTCTCTCTCTCTCTCTCTCTCTCTCTCTCTCTGCTGTCGCTGCTCCTGGGCTCGTCGCCTCTGCATCCGCTGTCCTCGTGTCCTGATGTCCTGTGCCCTCCTTCCCTGCGGTGCCACAGGCTCCCTCGCCGGCCCCCGAGCCCTTCGCTGACCCGCTCAGGGGGAGGGTCCGTTCTCCGTAGTCCGTGTGGCTCACTGCGTCCCCACAGAAGCCTTGTGAGAGGCTGCACGGAGGGAGCGATCACTGACCGTGTGCAGATGGCTACTTCCGCCCCTGCAGCCCCCTTTCAGACGTGGCAGTTCCCTGCTGTGTGTGTGTGTGGGTTCACGGCGTGTTCTGTGAGGGAGGCGATGGAGAGAGAGGCATACGCACACGTCTTAATTATAATTTGAATGTAAAATGTGACACCTTAACATGCTTTTGAAGGTGAATGAGTTTATATACGTATTTAGTTGTATGATTTTATTTTGTATTTGCTGTATAACAAGCACTCTGGGTTATAAAGCTCAGTAAGTCGTTAATTAGGGGTTATTGTCCTGTTAAACCTATTTCAAACAGTCAGGTTTCTGATTTATAGTTAGAAAGCTTAAGTGGAGACTGCACCTTCCATCACAGCTTCAGCCTTGTTGGCCGGAGCAGGGTCCCAGGAGCTCCCCCTCTCTCCGCGGGGCGGGACGGGCCGGCCCGGCCCTCACGGGGTGCGGGGTCCGCAGGGCGCCCTCTGAGGCCTGAGCGATGTGGGGTGTGTTGTCACCTCCACACTCGTTAACACGGTGGGGGGTGTTTGCAAAGGCAACGTCCCTGCTTGGGCCCGGCGGGCGGTGCTGCGGTCCCTTCGCAGGCTGACGGCTGTCCACTGCCCCTCGGCCCCACAACCACTCACACACTCTGCCTGAACTCCGCCATTTCAGCTGCTGCTCCCTGCTGTGCCCACCATTAGTTCCATGTTGCATGTCAGTCACTGTTCCTTCCCTGTCATCTTTAATTCTGATTTGCATCTTGTTTGCTCATTACGCACTGACACATCTCCGCGCTCTGACAGCTGCTGCTTTTACGGCTCGTCTTCGCTCCTGTGCTCATCGCCCATTTCCCGACGCCCATTACAGCCGATTTAAGAGCTTTTCTGACTGCCGCCGCCTCTGCGCGTGGCAGCCGCTTCTGGGTTCGAGCCCAGTGGTCGGCGCGACGGGGTGGGAGGGGCGTTGAGCACACGCACGCCCTGGTGTGGCGCCTCGTGGGGAAGCGAGCTGTGCGCGTGTTACGGTCACTTAGAGCTCCCGCTGTGTCTTTTATCTCCGTTAAGGACTGAGGCGCGGATCTCTCTCTCCCCCTCCTCCCTGTCCTTTTTGTCTGTGTCTCTGATGATGTGCGGGCAAAGGCATCCGTGTCGCTGCCCTGATGGCTGGGGGGCAGAGTGTGCGGAGCCTGTGATCGGGTGGACGTGTCGCCGGAGGGCAGAGAGCAGGCGCTAAATAAAGACGGAGGCGTGTTTCCGCGAAGCGCCAGGTGGGGGTTATTTTGGGCCCTGCAGCCCTACACTGCCTCTGCCACACGGCTGTGGACAGGCGGCACACGCGTGAGCTTGGACCCCGAAACGGGAATTTTATGTCATTTCCCGGGTCACAAAGTGTTCCTTTTCCTGACCGTTCCCACCATTTAAAGCTGTAAAAACCATGCTTAGCTTGCAGGCGCTGAGGACAGGTGTGGTTTGACGGTGCTGCTGTAGAGGAGTCCACCTTGGACTTCCCTTGTTAGTGTGCCCGTTCACTCCCCCTGCAGGCCTCTGTATGTGCCACCCTGAGGGCCTGCAGAATCGCGCACAGGTGACCTGGGGCGTCACCGAGTGAGGAGAACGGGAGAGGCCCCTTAGGCCTGACCCCTCGGTGACCAGGCGGCCTGGCGGGCTCCCATTCTGCAGAGCCACGTCCGTGGGCATCTCCCCCCCCCCCCCGGGTTAGACCTCCCCCAGGGGTTACCAGGCCAGGGGTGGAGTCAGGCTGGGCTCAGGTCTCTGCCCCTCTGCAGACCGGAGGGTGGTGACAGCAGTGAGGAGGCGGCAGCTGGCTCCTACCCTGCGCACTGTGTCTGCACGCTACCCGGCTCGCCCCCAGGGAGGCTAAGGGGCCTTCTCGTTCACGGTGGGAGAGGAACAGCTCCTCGCCAAGCTTCTGTATCCCGTTGTGGTTTTTATTTTCTCCCCGTGTGAGTGGTAAGCATTTAAGTAACCAGCTGTTGGCAGGAGTGTTGATGTTTTTCAGATTTCATACCCCAACATTGTCCAATTATTTCCCTCCAGTGGGCTCTCTCCTCTCAGGGTTCACACTCTGGTTGCTTTGAAGGGTAGTTTTCCTCCAGGAAGGGGTGCCCGCCTGCTTGCCTTCTCGCAGAGAAGGCCCTGCCCCCGGAGAGGGTGGTGGCGGCCCGCCCCCACCGAGGCATGACGCGCAGAGCCTCCTTCTCCGTGACACGGGCGGCCTGCACGGTCTGCATGGGAGGATGTGTTTAAAAATGGGCTCGTGTATAGCTGTGCAATGACAACCCCTTAGGTCACGTGCCTGGAGGTGTTACGTGTGTGTGTGTGTGTGTGTGTGTGTGTGTGTGTGTGTCTTCCCTGTTTGCATGGTGAGGGGTGACCCTGTACGGGACATTGGAGACTAGAAGTGCCAGAATGAAGAGGGTGTGTTTGCCACCTTGATAGTTTCAGACAAAGGCCTACTTTTGTGGGAAAATTGGACTTAATCACGTGTCCCTCCCTTACCTGCCGCTTCTCTGCCTTCCTGTGAGGGTCAGTCTGTCACGATTAACGAGATGCATCTCCCAGTGAGCAAGACGCAAGCTCGAATGCCGTTGGCCACGGAGCCCTGCGTCACAGTGAGACAGCGGTCGGGGCAGTTTGAGTATTAAGTCAGGTGGACTTTGTGTAGGGTGTTGATTTTTCTCGGTGGTTTTTGTTGCCGTGTATGTGAACTTGGGACCAGAAGGATGAGCCATGAGTAGCTCCTGGTGACCCAGCAGCCGCCTCTGCTTCAGTTAGGGTGCTGGGTGTCGGCCGAGCCAGCCATGGCGCGGGGCCTCTGCCGGACAGTCACGGGGGGCCGTCGTCTCCACGCACAGGGAAGGCCCAGGCAGCTCTGCCCTAGCAGGCGGACCGTGCTGCCTGTTCCCGTGGCATGAGATCCCTGAGCCAGTGTGACAGCGTGTTCTAGGTTCGAGACACAGTGTTGGCTGTTTGTGCTGTAGTATTTATTGGCTATTTCACTTATAAATTCATTTTAAACCCCCCACAGGGAAGATAAGGGGACAAATGTTTTCTTCTAGATAGAAGTTGTTGACTATCAAGCAGGTATTGTACAAATGGGTGAAACCCAGGAAAGTTGGATTGATACTTTAGACTCTCATTTCTTTATTTTTAAAGAAATATATATTTTGTTGATTTTTTTTTTTTTTTTTTTTTTTAATTACAGAGAGGAAGGGAGAGGGATAGTTAGAAACATCCATCCGCTGCCTCCCGTACACTCCTTACTGGGGATGTGCCCGCAACCAAGGCCCATGCCCTTGACCGGACTAGAACCCGGGACCCTTCAGTCTGCAGGCCGACACTCCATTCACTGAGCCAGACCGGTTAGGGCTAGACTCTCATTGATTACTGTTAATTTTCAAAGTGAGAAAATGAAAATACTGAAATTCTTACCATAAACCTTGTGGTTTTTCACCAGTTATAAAAGTTTAACTCTATTTACCAACCAAAAGCTCCCCCCGTAAGCCAAACGATTCGATGGGCATTGCCATAGTCTCGGGATCCGTCATCAGATGTCTCACTGTTAGGAAAGCCTCGTGTCAGTGGGTCTCCATTTTCACCGCGCCTCTCACCGCAGGTCCTGACTCCAGCGCCTGACTGACTGCCCGTGTCTGTGGCGCTGTCGTGGGGGGAGCTCACTAACCACTGTGCTTACTGTTTGGATGTTGGACAGGAAGCGAGCAGCCGCCAAGCATCTGATAGAGCGCTACTACCACCAGCTCACTGAGGGCTGCGGGAACGAGGCCTGCGCGAATGAGTGCTGCGCTTCCTGCCCGTCCTTCCTGCGCATGGACAACAATGCGGCCGCCATCAAGGCCCTCGAGCTCTACAAGGTCAATGCCAAACTCTGTGACCCTCATCCGTCCAAGAAAGGGGCCAGCTCCGCCTACCTGGACAGCTCGAAGGGGGCCGGCGCCGGCGCCGGCGCTGGCGCGGACGGGAAGATGAACAGGAAGGACGGCCCGGCGTCCAGGAGCGACTTTAAAGGTGAGGGGGGCTTTGTTCGGAGCCCGCGTGGGGCTGTGTGTGTGTGACCGAGGACGGGGTCCTTCTCTACGGTGGTGATGGCGCCGGGGGCTCAGCTGGCTGCTGCGATCATGGTTTCTTAGGAGCAGCAGCGTCTGCTGACGGAGGGGTGGGAACTTTTTTTTGATAAGTTTCCCCCCCCCCCTTTTTTTAAATATATATATATTTTTTTTTACAGAGAGGAAGGGAGAGGGATAGAGTTAGAAACATCGATGAGAGAGAACCATGGATCAGCTGCCTCTTGCACACCCCCCACTGGGGATGTGCCCGCAACCAGGGTCCATGCCCTTGACCGGAATCGAACCCGGGACCCTTCAGTCCTCAGGCCGACGCTCTATCCGCTGAGCCACACCGGCTTTGGCTGGTGGGAACCTTTAAAACATTTTCCGCTGGGGGGAAGGTGTTAGCTCATCTCCGAAACCTGGCCTGCTAGCCGGCGCACGTGTGGCGGTGGAGGAGGAGGAGGGGGGCGGGGTGGTGGTGGTGGTTGTGGGTGTGTGTATTTCTAAGCCAGGGCTCATGTAATAGTTCCCCCAGAAGTCACTCTGTCTCCCTTCTAGCACCTTCTTCCCTTACTCTGCTCACCCCCCCAGGCATTCGGCACGCTGCTGCCAAGAATCATCGCCTGCCTGTGGGGGTCTTTTAAGTATATACCCTGTTTCCCCGAAAATAAGACAGGGTCTTATGTTAACTTTTTTTCTCCCAAAGTCGAGCTAGGTCTTATTTTCAGGGGATGTCTTATGTTTCCATGCACTAGGTCTTATTTTCGGGAAACACGGCATTTTTTTTATTTCAGAGAGAAAGGGAGAGGAAGAGGAGAGAGAAACATCGATAGGCTGCCTCTTTTCCCCTCCCTCTCCCCTCCCCTCCCCCGGGGTCGAGCCTGACCCGGAACAGGAACCGTGGCCTCCTGGTTCATAGGTTGGCTCTCAACCATTGGCCACACGGCTGGGCAGGTGAGTGTGAGAGGGAGCGTTTGTTCGGCTAGAGCACAGGCCTCTATTCGGGCCTGGTCGCTGGCCCCAGACGGCCGTGTTGGCGCCTTAGAGTTGGGCGAAGGCGCATTGGTTTGTCCATCGCCCACAGAACGCCGCCTGGGGCAACCTGAACGGGGGGCGCCTAAGGGGCTGCTGAAGGGCCTTTCCTGACGCGCCTTCCGGGCCCTGAGGACAGGAGGGAGGGAGGTGGCAGTGCGGGGCCGGGGCCAGGGCCTCGCTCCATGTGCAGTGACTGGGGAGCTGCGGTGTCACCGAAGGATGGGAGAGATGGTGAGGTGTGGGTGTCAGCAGTTAATTAAAAACAGGCCAGCACAATATTTTGTCAAACTTAAAAAACATATTTTATTGATTTTTTTTTTTTTTTTTTTTTTTTTTTTACGGAGAAGAAGAGAGAGGGATAGAGAGTTAGAAACATCGATGAGAGAGAATCATGGATCAGCTGCCTCCTGCACGCCCCCCACTGGGGATGTGCCCGCAACCAAGGTCCATGCCCTCGACCGGAATCGAACCCGGGACCTTTCAGTCCGCAGGCCAATGCTCTGTCCATTGAGCCACACCGGTGAGGGCTGTTGTCAAACTTTTTAAACAGAATTGTCAGTTACACATGGTGCTCATTGCATGCACGGTATTTGTGATTTCACGTTTCACTAGGACTCGTTAAAACACTGAACACAGAACATAACTCTTCTCTCTCCCCCCCTGGTTCCTAGATGTGGCTTTCCTCACCGAAGAAATCGTCTATGAAATTCTTGAGTTATGTAGAGAGAGAGAGGATTACTCCCCTCTGATCCGGGTGATTGGGCGAGTGTTTTCCAGCGCCGAGGCCCTGGTGCAGAGCTTCCGGAAAGTCAAGCAGCACACCAAGGAGGAGCTCAAGTCTCTGCAAGCCAAGGACGAAGACAAAGATGAAGACGAGAAGGAGAAGGCCACGGGCTCGGCCGCCACCATCGCCGCCACCGCCACCGCCGCCACCGCCGCCGCCGCCGCCACCGCCGCCGCCACAGCCACCGCCACAGCCTCCGCCTCCGCCATGGAGGAGGACTCCGGAGCCGCCGCCTCCAGAACGGGCGGCAGCACCCAGGGCGACGGCGCCCCCAAGCCGGGCCCCGAGGATGTGTCCGTGGACATCGAGGCCATCCGGAGGGTCTACGGCAGGCTGCTCTCCAACGAGAAGGTGGAGACCGCCTTCCTCAACGCGCTGGTGTACCTGTCGCCCAACGTGGAGTGCGACCTGACGTACCACAACGTGTACTCCCGAGACGCCAACTACCTGAACCTGTTCGTCATCGTCATGGAGAACAGGAACCTGCACAGCCCCGAGTACCTGGAGATGGCGCTGCCGCTCTTCTGCAAAGCCATGAGCAAGCTGCCCCTGGCGGCCCAGGCGAAGCTGGTCCGGCTGTGGTCCAGGTACAGCGCCGACCAGATCCGGAGGATGATGGAGACCTTCCAGCAGCTCATCACCTACAAGGTCATCAGCAACGAGTTCAACAACCGCAACCTGGGCAGCGACCGGAACCTCGTCAACGACGACGACGCCATCGTGGCCGCCTCCAAGTGCCTGAAGATGGTGTACTACGCCAACGTGGTGGGCGGGGACGTGGACACCGGCCACAACGAGGACGAGGACGACGAGCCGCTGCCCGAGTCCAGCGAGCTGACCCTGCAGGAGCTGCTGGGCGAGGAGCGCCGGAACAAGAAGGGCCCGCGCGTGGACCCGCTGGAGACCGAGCTCGGCGTGAAGACCCTGGACTGCCGGCGGCCGCTCATCCCCTTCGAGGAGTTCGTCAACGAGCCGCTCAACGACGTGCTGGAGATGGACAAGGACTACACCTTCTTCAAGGTGGAGACGGAGAACAAGTTCTCCTTCATGACCTGCCCCTTCATCCTCAACGCCGTCACCAAGAACCTGGGCCTCTACTACGACAACCGGATCCGCATGTACAGCGAGCGCCGCATCACCGTGCTCTACAGCCTGGTGCAGGGCCAGCAGCTCAACCCCTACCTGCGGCTCAAGGTGCGGCGCGACCACATCATCGACGACGCGCTGGTCCGGGTGAGTGCGCTGCCGGCCTGGAGAACAGGAGTGGTAGGTGGCCGGGACGCGGGCGCGGCCTCCTTCCCGGGGAGCCGCCCGTTAGTGAAGGCGCTGACGCGTCCCGGGCAGGTTGTGTGTGTGTGTGTGTGTTCACTGCCCACGTCCAGTCTCCTTCAGTGTCGCCCTCCTGTTCTGTCCAGCTCAGTGTGTCCCACCAAGCACTGCTGTCTTAGAGCGCCCCCTCTCTGCGGGGGAGCTCCGTCACCGACCCACAGGGCTCCGCTCGGAAGAGGAGTGAAGCTGGGGACAGACGGGCGGACCAGGGGCCGCGCGGAGTGGCCAGGAGCCCGTGTGAGGGTCCCGCCGCGGCTGGGAGGGGTCACACACAGCACCGGCCGTGCTGCCCGCCTGCGGGTCACGTGCACGCGGGCCCGGGTGCGGGGTGTGGGGTGCGGTGCAGACCCGAGCGAGGTCTCCTGAATTCTCACGCTTCCCCCTGCAAAGGCCCTCGGGCTCCCCGGAGAGAGGGGTCCCCTTCTCCTGCCCCCGCCTGGCCCCGCAGAGGGGCACTTCTTCCCGCTTCCACACGAGCTTTTGGAGTTTGAGGGAGCAGAGGCCCGGTTGGGTTTATCCGGCCTTCCATTGAAGCAGGCGTGAGGGGCCGTGCCGGTCAGGGTGCCCCAGGAGCAGGCCTCCTGCAGTCCGGGGAGGCGCTCTGCCGAGAGTGACCGGCCCCGGCCCCGGACGCCCCCTGCCCCCTGCCCCGTCCCCTGGGAGCTGCTCCGGCTCCTCTGACTGCCTGCCTCTCCCTCCCTGAGGGCCGGCTGGCTTTCCGAGGTTCACACGGGTGCTAGTCGGGGCGCGTCAGCAAACGGGACAAGGCCCTCCTCTCGGGTGGACTGTCAGCGTCCCCACAGTTCACCCATCTGCTCCCCAAGGGTACGCTTGGCTTTCTTAAAGCCTCTCCTGCAGCTTATGTCACAGACACACCTATTGTGCCGTCTGTTAATTTTGAACTGTGGAGCGGATTCAGGAAGACAAGAGGAAACAAAACACTTTGCAGTGAGCTCCAAACTGAGAGTCAGCAAGTAAGGCCACACATAGGGCCCAGGCGTCAGAAGCTAAACAGGCCTTGGTGTCCATCTGCTCACTGCTGGCCAACGAGGCCCAGAGAACAGCCCACACACATGACACCCTTGAACACGTTTTCTGTGGGGTCTTAACTTTCCAGCTATTAATTATAGATTGACACGCTTGGAGGGAAAGGAATGGGCAGTAACTTAGGCCAATGGGCAACTTGTCTGATTGGGGTGGGGGGCGAATTTGACCAGGGGGTGAGGCAGGTGAGCCAACTGCCCACGGCCTCCCCCCCACACCGGCCCAGCCCCAGCATTACTGAAGGCCCCTCCGTGAATTCATGCAGGGGCCGGCCTTTAGTAACATTTTTTTAGAACAAGAATACGTATTCCCTGCTTCCATGTATCATGTAATTCAAACTAGATTAGCAAATTGTTCCCTGGCTGGAGTTCTTAGAGGAACTGCCTTCGATGTCAGCAGAAGGATTTGTGTTTTTACAGCATTTTATAAGACGTGAGATACCACTGAGTGCAGACACACCATTATTTATTGCTACTAAACAAGAAAAAATGCCAATTCTCTGTAAGATGCTGTCACTTGTATGGTGTGTCCAGATTTCAGAGATGTGAAAATGTGAATTTTTAGGATCACTGAAATCTAATAAAATATAAGCTGCCTTTTCAGAAATAGGTACCTGAGAGTCGTTTTAAGAACTCCCCGCCCCCATATGGGACTGGACTTGTCATCGAACCCCTCCTTTTAGTTTCCACAGTGTCTCTCCTGCCAGTCTCCCTGCCAAGTTAGTGTAAAACATGCCTACCTTTAACAGACCTAGAGAGGAAGGTCCAGATCTGCATCTTCAACGAGTCCACCTCACGGTGTAAGCAGATTGTCCTTTTCAGAATGTTCATTGGCAGACTTTTTCCAGTTTTCGAATGTTCTGCATTCCAGGCAGCTTTTGGCGTCTCTGTTAAAAGTGATACAGCTTTACAATTTAATTCTTTAATTAGTCTCCATGTGAACAATGGGTTGAAAATGGTTAGAAAATGTAGTCTCTTACATAAGAGTCTTTCTCTCCATGCTTATTGCTAAATTTCACGGCATGTTATTTGTCGCCGCGTTTATTAAAAGTGAATTTTTAAGGGTAGGCCACCCACAGGCACGCACTTTCGAGACGGCACGCTCGGCTCCTGTACTTGCCTCTCACCGAGAACGGCGGTCTTTTTAGACCTCAGGAGTGGCTTTTTTTTTTCCCCTTACGCTCTCCTGTATTCTAATTATCATCATCATTATTTTTTACAGTAAGCGTATGTTACTTTTAGAATCAGGAGCGTTCAAATGTAGACGTGTAAAGAGTGGTCTTTGAAATCGGGCAGCAACTGAATTCCGCTGGTGAAAACTTCCCGTATTTCCTGTCTCCGGGTCAGTCCGGACATGAATAAGTGGGTCTGTAAAATGCTGTACGTTTACTGACTCGTGGGTAGCCTACCTCAGAAATGTTCTTAAAGTCCTAGTTGGAATAATTGCCAGTAACATGAAAACCCTTAAGGATTCTGTCTTTAACAGCAGAAGGCATTTAATTCAGTAAGTAAGGCTTGCTGTTACTTTCAGATACATGCATTGCAGTGCGAATATTTTCCACTAGAATCTGGGGGGTTTTTAAGAGCAGAGGAGAGAAGAGTCTAGTGTGACTTCATGATTCGCCTCATGAAGAAACGCTGGGGAGACTGGTAGGCTTCGATACCGTGTGAGGAGGTAGGAGGGTACGAGCAAGCGCGCGTCTCTTGTAAGAACGAGTGGGCGCGGACTGGGCTCTAGCCCAGGAGTGTGCCGAGCACCGAGGGCCACATAGGGGGTCACCGCGGCTGGAGCTCACGTACTACGGCTCCATAGATGTCCCCACTCAATTCTAGAACCTATCTAGGGAGCAGTTTTGGAGTCAGACGCCTGTCTGCCATTGCTTTTGCTGAGATGGTGCGGTGTGAGTAGTCGCGAGTTCTGTGTCTGCGACAGCCCAGGGGTCTTGCGGACAAGGAACAGGAAACCTCACTGTCTGCTCATGTCCGTCCGCCAGGAGAACGGAACCCTCTCATCACCCGACGCAGGTTCCTCTGTCTCATTTCCCCCGAGTCTGCCTTCAGGGCCTCTTCCTCCATCTGAAGCACCCCGAGCCCCCTCCGCGTGTGCGTCTCCTCGTTTGCCCGCTGCTGTGCCCGGCGCCGCAGTCACCTGCTCCTTCCCTTCCCCTCGCAGCTCGAGATGATCGCCATGGAGAACCCCGCCGACCTGAAGAAGCAGCTGTACGTGGAGTTCGAAGGAGAGCAAGGAGTTGACGAGGGAGGGGTCTCCAAAGAGTTCTTCCAGCTGGTTGTGGAGGAGATCTTCAACCCCGACATTGGTAAGGCTCGGCGCCGGGCCCGGGTGTCTTCTGGACGGAGACATTTCCTGGGCGAGTCTGCTCGGCAGCAGCACGTGGCTCAGACCCGACTGTGCGGGCTCCTGGGGCTGAGGCACCTCCTCACCCGTCAGCTCTTCCTTAGGCGCCTGGGCCAGTGGTGTAACGGGGAAGATCTCCCGGTAAAGGAACGGAACCCGGGAGGCCTGGCCAGACCACAGCCTTTCCGGGACAAGTTCCACAGGCCGGTGGATGACAGCTGTCTTAAAACTAAAACATTTTCACCATAGGATAGCCTTTTTCTTTTCTTTTTTCCCCTTTTTCAGCCATTTGGTGGATAAAGTATGAGTGCAAATTAACTTCGTTTGTGTTCGAGGAGTAGAGAACGTGAATCTCATTTTTTCTTCTTTAAAATTACATCCAGTGTCGTCATACAGGCGAGCTTTGGTTTCTCAAGTGCGAACGTAACAGAGATGAGCATTTTTGTATCCCTTCTCACAGGCATGTTCACCTATGACGAGAACACGAAGCTGTTCTGGTTCAACCCGTCCTCCTTCGAGACGGAGGGCCAGTTCACGCTCATCGGCATCGTGCTGGGCCTGGCCATCTACAACAACTGCATCCTGGACGTGCACTTCCCCATGGTGGTCTACCGGAAGCTCCTGGGCAAGCAGGGCACCTTCCGGGACCTGGGCGACTCGCACCCGGTGAGCATGCCTCCCGCCCGGCGTTCTCTCCGGGCGTCTCAGCGGCCACGAGGAAGGGGCGAGGTGGCACAGGCGGTGTGTGCTTCCTCTCCCCAGTCCTCCCAGCCGGTGAGCCCCGGGGCCGGAGCCGGGCTCCCGGGCAGAGTGGGCGTCACCGGGGCCCGTAGTTCCCACGTTGTGAGCCGTTTTATTTCCCCACTGGTTTTTTTTCGGGGCGTCGGCAGGGGAGAGAGACAGCAATGTGATAGACACACAGTGACTGGTTGCCCCCACACTTGTCCTGACAGAGGGTGGAGAACGGACCCGCAACCCGTCCGACAGAGAATCAAACCCTCTACCCGGTGCTCTACCCACTGAGCATGCCGGCCAGGGCGCCGTGCTGTGACCGTACGGTCAGTGTGTTGTGCGGCTCTGTGGGGACCAGGCCTCCATTCCTGTCGCCAGGTGCTGTTCCAGAGCCTGAAGGACCTGCTGGCGTACGAGGGCAGCGTGGAGGACGACATGATGATCACCTTCCAGATCTCGCAGACGGACCTGTTCGGGAACCCCATGATGTACGACCTGAAGGAGAACGGGGACAAGATCCCCGTCACCAACGAGAACAGGAAGGTACTGCCTGCTTCTGCGCTGCTTTTCCGTCTCCCCAGAGCCTAGCCGTTTCCCTTTTGGGGCTTGGTGTGGTGCAGTAGTTCACGCACCACGTGGACCACAAAGGTATTTGCCAGAACCCACGGGGCTCCTGCGTGGTCGAGGGAACCTCAAGACTGGTGACGCCAGCTTTTACGTTCAGTCTGGCCTCCTGCCAGAACGGAAGCGTCCGTGTTAGTTTCCACACGTGGCCTGTTTGCAGGTTAATATCGCATCGCAGCTGTGCAATCGTGGAAGGTGTGTTCCTCGGCATGCATACGACTTGATTTAGAAAGCACTTCTGAACATGGAAACTAGTTTTAAGAGTTGTGCAGCCCAGTAGCTTGTGGTGTTTGGTTTGTACAGCGTATAAGGAGTTCTTGTGGTTGGTGTTTTCCGCAGGAGTTTGTCAGTCTCTATTCTGACTACATTCTCAATAAATCAGTAGAGAAACAGTTCAAGGCTTTTCGAAGAGGTTTCCACATGGTGACCAACGAGTCCCCCTTGAAGTACTTGTTCCGCCCGGAGGAGATCGAGCTGCTCATATGCGGGAGCCGGGTAAGCACGCGGGGGCCGCGAGGCGCCGCGTGTGGCGTGGCGTGGCGTGGCGTGGCGCGCCGAGGGGAAGCTGAGATGAGTTTCTTAAAAATCTGCAGAACCTGGATTTCCAGGCGCTGGAAGAAACCACCGAATATGACGGCGGCTATTCCCGGGACTCGTCTCTGATCAGGTAAGTCGCTTGAAAAGAAGTCTGCAGTCCCCATCGTTCCCCTTAGAACGCTCAGGCTTAGCAACTGCTGCCGTCATTGCGATGTCCTCAGGCGCGCAGCCTGGCGGTCAGACACCCGTTCAGCTGAAGGGACCCACAGTCCCCGCCGCACCTCACCGGGACCGTCCCTGGGTCTGCTGCCCCCCCCGCCCGCAGCCAGCAGCCGGCTCTGTGTGTCCGGGTGACATCGAGGGTATCTGTGCCATCGGACTGTCGCTGCGCGGAACCCTCTGGCCGGGGTCGCCGACCTTCTGGATCTCGCGGGCTACCAGTTGTCGACCGCGGTGCTAGGCTTCCTGCTTCGGTCTCATTGGCCCTCTTTCCCCCCGGACCCGGCCAGCTCGTGCCCCACAGCCCTCGCACCCCTCTGCGTGGTGTCCCGGGACGCCGTGGCCCCCCTTTGGCAGTGAAGCCCCACGCACACGTTTCTCCGGGCCGGTGCCCACGTGCCGTCCGGCTTGGGACCCTCGGTGCCGTTCCGTGCAGCAGCGTGTGGTGGGCGTGGCAGTGCTGCAGCGGCACCTGTGGCAGGAGTGGCAGCCTAGCTCCCGCTAGCTCTTCCTGCCCTGCCTGACACTGTGCTGTGAACGGAGAGAGCCTCGTGGAGGCCTGGGGGGCGCCTGTGCCCGCTCCACCTGCTCCGTGTCGGGGCCGTCACCTGGCGGGCAGGTCCGTGGTGACAAGCCCCTGCTCCCGTCTGCGCCGTGTCCCTCACGGGGGTGTGGTGAGTGAGCTGAGGGGCGGGGAAGGACGGTTCAGCCGCCTCCCCTGTGAGGGCCTCTGCGGTGCTGTGTCCGTCGCTGTCCTTGTGCCACGCGGCCCGAGATGTGATGGGTGTGCTACCACGTCGAGTGGAGCCCCTGTTTGTCTGTGTAATCCTAAGTTCTTAGGAAGAACCAAAGAAACAGCTGGCCGGCTGCTGGCTGCCGCCTGCTCTCCAGGCCCTCCAGGGGGGCTGACAGGGTCTGGGCTCAGCTGCCGCGTCCTGAGGAGGTGCCTGCGGGCTCCGGGCTCCCGTCCGACTGCTGGCAGTTCTCCAGGCCACGGGTCCGAGCTGAGGCGGGGGAAGCGCCCACACTGACGGTCAGAAACGCCTCGCACTAACAAAAGGCCACGTTTTGGCGACTTTCGTGTGTGGACGGAGCCCAAGAGCCTGCCTCAGCTTCCTTTCGCGCCCAGAGCGAGGCGACAGGCTCAATGGCACGGACTCACCGGGAGGCGGACCGACCGGCTCCCTCCTCCAGCGCATGCCCTCGTCAGGGTCCTGGTCCTCGAATTTGAGTTTTGTCTTTCGTTCTGAAAATACCACAGGTCACATGATAATTTGCGAGTGTCGGTCACGTAGGTGTGCCCGCTCTCGCTGTCTGACGACGTCTCGGTGAGCACGGCTTTTACACGCGCCCTGGGTTCTCTCCGCACGTGAAGGGAAACCCATGCTGCTCTCAGCGCCAGCGGCCAGCGGCGTCCTTCTCCCCACAGGGAATTCTGGGACATCGTGCACACGTTCACCGAGGAGCAGAAGCGGCTCTTCCTGCAGTTCACCACGGGCACAGACCGGGCGCCGGTGGGCGGGCTTGGCAAGCTGAAGATGATCATCGCCAAGAACGGCCCCGACACAGAACGGTACTGGCCACATCTGTGATGTTCGTTTCCTTCATGTTCGTTTCCAACACGCCTGCATTCTAGCCCACGCATGCGTGACCTTCCCACGCTGCTGAGCACGTGGAGGCATGCAGCGGTCTCCACGCCACCGCACACGTGTCAGAGAATGTTCTGAGGACATTTTCAAACACTGCCTGGTTCGGAGCCTCTGCAGGGCCCGTGCACCCCGGCCTGAGCCAGCTTCGGGCTCAGCATGCTTTACCCGAAAGCCCCTTCTGTGGCGGGCTGGGGGGGCAGCACCAGGCCGTCATCTCAGTTGTGAGTGGCGGTCGGTGAGGAAGGAGCCTGGTGGGCAGCGTCCTCCCGCGTGCTGTCTGTGCAGAGCCTCCCGTTAGCGTGCTGCACTGACACGCCGCCTGCCGCTTGTCACCGCGGGCTGATTCTGACGGCGCTAAGGAGCGCTTGGAACCTTGGATGTGACCTCCGCCCTAAAGGGAGGACTCCCGGGGGTGTCTGCTCTCGGCGCGCGGACCCCGGCGAGCAGGACCGAGGGACCCTGCGCGCTCCCCACGGTTTACGGTGTGTCCGTCCCCACCCCCCTTCTCTCTCTGCAGGTTACCCACGTCTCACACCTGCTTCAACGTCCTGTTACTCCCGGAATATTCCAGCAAAGAGAAGCTGAAAGAGCGGCTGCTGAAGGCCATCACGTACGCCAAAGGCTTCGGCATGCTGTAGATGGCGGGAGCCAGTGAGTCCCGCGGTGGGTGTCACGGTGTAGTGCCGGCGGCTGTCAGATAGCGGTGAGCGTAGTCCCCTGCCGCGCTCCTCCCTCGGCCCGAGGCTGGGACAGCAGGTGTCCGCTCCTCCGGTGAACAAATCCTTTCTTATTTTTCTGCGTGAAAGTGTTCCTGCCCTTTCACTGTATGTACAGAGAGGTTTTTCTGAATATTTATTTTAATGGTTGTTAAATCACTTTAGCTTGTGTTTATTACTGCTTGAGGTTGAGCCTTTTGAGTATTGAGAAAACATGTACCACCGAACTGCTCCCCCAGGGACGGGCCGCCCGCAGACCATGCGACCTTCAAGTAAGTACGTGCGCCTCTGCGTCCTGATCCACCTCCAATCAGGAACTGCATCTTTTTTTTTTTTTTTTTTTTTAACAATTTGCTTTTGAAACTTGAAGTCTTGAAAACAGTGTGATGCATTCGCTGCTGTTCTAGTCCCCAAAGAGCTTTCTGTGCAAAACCTTGAAATCAATAAAGACGGAAGGGAGACCTCGGAACGTCCTGGAGCTCAGAGCTCTCCTTTAGCCAGCGCCCCAGCCAGGCACCTCCGCGCAGGCGCAGGCAGGGCTGCTTTTGCTGTCGTGGGGGTGGTTCTGAGTCCCGGGCAGTGCATCCGGCCAAAAGAAGCAGTGCGTGCAGCCAGTCGCAAGGAAGTCAGGAGTCTGTTGTCTGAACGCGAAGCATGTGAAGTGCACTTACATAACCGCGATGAGTTCCTCCCTGCATCTCCGTAGACAATCCAAAGTCCTCCCTCGGCGCTGGCTTCGTCTTGTCTGCTCGGCCCGGGGCCCGGGGCCGGTGCTGCACCCGAGGGACAGCACGGCCGCAGCGCCCCACCCCTACCCCCCCGTCCTCGGCAAGCAGCCTGCAGGCGGGGAACCCCGTCCCCATCCCGTGTCCCCGAGACGTCAGTGTCAGTGCTCCCCGACGTGGCAGGTACCAGTAGGCTAAGTTATTGGACGTTCAGCAGTGAGTATCCCCCTAGTCTGTGTCGATGGTGTTCGTTTCCTTCACGGCATGAGAGAGAGGGGGTCTTTTTACCGGAGGAGACACGCCGTGTCCTTCTGCCGCAGCTGCGGGCTGCGCCGGTGTGTGCCTGGATCGTCCCAATCCCGACGGCAGGCCGACCGGCTGCTGTGCTGGCAGCGGCGGCGAGGCACAGCCAGCACGCCCATCGCAGGCGGGAAGGGTCTTTCAGAACTACCCTAACTCTTAGTGATGGATGTAGGACGCGCCGTACCATCCGCTGAATAACCCGTGACATTCCCCACCATTGCTGCAGAAGGACATGCTTTCCTACCGTGAGGAGGTGACGGGCCCTCCACGGGCCCCGCGGAGGGCGCTGGGCTCCGGGGACCCGTGCGGCCGCCGCCGCGCCCGTGTGCGCCGTGAGGAGGGCTGGGCGTCTGCTGTGATGGACCCGTGACGAAACCTGTGCTCGGTTCGCGCTTGCTGTGACGACATCTGTATGACGATTGTGCTGTGATTGCGTCTAGGTTGTCGGCTCTAGAGTAGACTGAACAAACAGTGGAAATAAAGGACCTGAAAAACGCTCTGCGAGGAAGTGTTGTCAGTGACCAGATGGCTGCGCCCCCTGCTGGGAAGGGGGCAGTCCCCGGGGGCCGCGGCCCCTGCCCGCCACTGCGCCTGGCACTGCGCCTGGCACTGCGTCTCCCGAGGAGGAGGGGGCGGAGCCCTGCGCCCTGGTGTCACGAGGGTGGAGCAGAAGGGAGTCGGGAGCTCGTTCCTGTATCGGTGCCCTTGTTCCCACACAAACCACCGTAGCTGCTCTCCCCAGGCTGCCCACCGCTGCCAGGAAGCTGGCTGGTGTCCCTATTTCCCCCGTTCCCCGTACCTCACATGCCCTCTTACACCTTCCTCCGGCCCTGCCCGACCACAGTGCTCGTCTGCGGAGAAGCTCCTGGTTCTGGCAGGTAAGCTCAGTCCCGGCATCTCCCCCAACCACTGAGCAACCCATTCAAAGCCCCGAGGCCTCGGTGGACAGGAGCCGGACCGCGGCTGCCTGGCCTCGGGGAGAAGGGGGAGAAGGGGGAGACATGCCATCTGGTACCAAACCGTCTGCAGGTTATAGGAGCACAGCAGCCCGCACTGAACAGGCCCCCTTCCGACACATGTGCAGGGCAGACTCACAGCGGAGTCTAACAGGCCTGTTCGCAGGATTCCCTGACAAATCCCATGCAAAGTACACAAAGCAAAGCATGGCGTGTGTCAAACCGAGTCCCTGCACAGCAAAGGAAGCCGTCAACAAGACAAGCCCGGGAAGGACGCCCCTCCGAGGGTGGGCGTCCCAAATGCATAGAGAGCTCGACGCACCACCACCGCACACCTGTCAGAGGTACCGTCAGCTCTCACATAGGAGACCCCAAACACTTAGAAAGCACGCCTGCACACACGTTCCCTGCAGCGTGACTCCCCAGAGGCCCGCCTCCCGAGGAACAGTGAGCAGCAGTGGGTTGCATGTGCCGGGAGGACGGGCCATCAGAAAGTGAGGGCCCCTTACCTTCTGAGGCAGCGCGGGGCCCCGGGGACGGTGCGTTAAGAAGCCATCAGCCAGACAAAGACCCACCTGACCCGTCCCCCGCACGTGAACCAGCTAAAGACCCACCGGACACTGTCAACCAGAGCACACTGGCCGCAGCCGGCTGTGTTCCCGCCCCCGCCCCCAGACCCCTCACATGCCAGGGCCCCCGGAAAACAGGTCCTGCTCCGTGGGGGCCCGCCCTGCCAACAGCAGGGAGTGAGCCCCACAGGCGCCTCTGCCCCTGCCCTCCACCAGCCCGGGAGGGGAGCGGCTCTGCCCGTCCACAGGGACAGGCTCGGGCAGGGTCCCCAGTGAGAGGAGAGGAGAGGAGTGTCCGCCCCACCAGTGTGTGAGACACTACAAGGCCCCAAAGCTGAATGAGACGGCGCACGGCCATCCAGGTACTCACCAGGTCCCGGCCCGGCCGCTCCTCCGTGGTCCGCCTGCCAGGCGAGGGATGGGCTGTCAAAGAAACCTCCTACTTCAGATGCAAACGTTAATGCTCCAATCAAAGGCATGGGGGGGGGGGGCGGGCGCAGAAGCAAGGCCCTTAGGGGTGCTGCCTGCAAGAGACTCGCTTCCCGTAGGAAACGGGACTGTGTAAGGGGACGGCAGGGGTCTCCTGGGAACAGAAGGAAGGCGGGGGTAGCATGCTTCCTGGCGAGACGGACCTTAAACCCAGAGCGCCCCGGGCCCAGCTTGCATTGTGGGTCTTCACTGGAAGCAGCCCCCAGCACTGCCCTGAGCAGACACACACATCCACACGCTCATGGGACGAGGAAAGGGCACACGGTGGGCGGG
Organism: Pipistrellus nathusii; assembly: GCA_963693515.1. Taxonomy (NCBI): domain Eukaryota; kingdom Metazoa; phylum Chordata; class Mammalia; order Chiroptera; family Vespertilionidae; genus Pipistrellus; species Pipistrellus nathusii. The sequence goes on along the minus strand of OY882878.1, from coordinate 11,134,336 downwards.
GGCCACGCCTAGCGGCCCTGAGCCCTGTGACGTAAGCCGGAGAAAGGCATCTGTGACTCCACTTCCACGGGGAATCTGACAGCCAAGGCTCACGCAGAACAGAACCCACTCACACAGGTGTGTCAGACGGCGAGGTGTGTGTGTGTGTGTGTGGGGGGGTGGGAGGTGACGGGATTAAGAAAAACACCCCAATAGTATGTAGCAGATAGTACGGAGCCTATCGGAGGGTACAGATTTTAAAGCAGGTCCTTAAAACACACCTGGAAACGCACAACACCCAGGGAAAACGCCCACAGTATCTCACGAGAGCCCCCCTGGCATGCACTCACATGTAAAAGCACCACTTCCTCCATCTCCCTGCCTCCGGACCATCTGGCTAACCACAAAAGGACTTGAGTAGGAGCAGGGGAAGGGGATAAGCGGTGAGGGAAGAAGACTCGACAGACGTTGGGTGGTGAACACATGACAGACATGCTAAAACCCTGTCACCTTAGCCAGTGCCATCCCAATCTATACAAACACAAAAGTAGCTGTGACGCGCACTGGCCACCAGAGGGCAGACGCTCCGCGCAAGAGCTGCAGCTGCAGTGACGTGACACTGCATTTCTCGCTGACATTCCGTTCCGGGAAGCAGAGAGGAGGGAGCCATATGCAGGATGCAGCACCGGAGAGCTGCCTTCTCGCAATTGGGGGCCCCTTGGGGGATGTCAGAGAGCCCATGTCAGCCTGATCCCTGCAGGTGAGGCCGGGAACCCCACTGTGCGTGAATCTGGCTTCTAGTTTAAAAAAATAACAAGATTGGTGCTGTTTTCAGAGAGAAGCGGGAACAAGGGCCTGAAGGTGTTCCTCTCGCCTCACCTGCTTGTGGGACACACAACAGGCACTGCGCCGGGGACATATAGGGCCGAAGGTCGTCTTGTCCACCCTCCAGTTCCCAGTCTCCAGCGGCGAAGGGCTTCGCCAGGGCCTCTGCACCAGCCGGTCGGGTCAGCGGCTTCGTGCACACCGTGAGCAAAGGTAAGGCCCTGGGCTCACCTGGGGGTGCAGGGCCGCGGGACAAGGCGGCTGGTTCTCATCGGACGGTTTTTATTGTGAGGAGGTCAGACATCAGAGCCGGTGACGGGGAGCACGGGGAGCACTGTCGCGGTGGGGACCGTGGGGACGGGCGTTGGCCGGGCCGGGGCTGCCGGCACACTCTCCGGGCCTCGGCCTTTTCCTCTCGGGCGGCTCCGCGTCCAGCACCCCGTGCATCACGTACAGCAGCAGCTTGCCTTCCGGCTGCCGGCCGGCCTCGTGGGCTTGGGGGGGAGGCTGCCCAGGGGGCTCGCTCGGCTGGGCCGCGGGCTCCGGGCAGCTCTGGGCTTCGACGGTGAGGACCCACCATGGGTCCTCGGCCTTGGTGACGCCCCTGGATGCCGCCCGGGCCCCGTGTTCCCCCGGCTGTCCTCCCCCGATGGGCACGGGGTGTTGGGGGGCCTCCTGGCTGCAGTGGCGCGTCCCCGCGCCCGCGCTTCCCAGCCGGCCCTGCAGGATGGCCTGCACGGCCGCCCCGCTCTCCTCCGAGGGGCCGGAGGAGGAGGACCACCGGGTGGGGCAGCTGAGCCGCTGGACCAGGTCCCGGTCGCCCCGCAGCCGGGCGTGGGCCAGCTCGACCCGCTGCAGCTGTGCGTGGCTGCGCCCGTAGAAGGCTTTCTGCTCCGTGAGCCGGGCGCTGGCCTGGCGCTTCTTCATGGCGTCCAGGAGGCCCAGCTGCCTCCGCAGCAGGAGCTCCTCCTTCCAGTGGAAGGACAGGACGGAGGACGACTTCTCCGTCTGCAGCAGCTGGGTGTGGTGCCGCTGGACGGCCGGGCCGCGCCGGGAGCCCAGGCCGGCCGAGCCGCCCGCCGGGCTGGGGCGCTCGCCGGGCGGGTGGTTCCCCCAGGAGCTGCCCGGCGGGGCCTGGCCCTCTCGCATCTCTGCCCAGCCAGGGAGCCGGCGGCCTGGGGCACTGTGACCACAGGGTTCCGTTCCGGGTCCCAGTGTTTGTAAGCATTCTGCAGGTTGTCGGGGTGCTCCCTGGTGGCGGGCTTCTCCCCTCGAGGACCACAGGCCCAGCTCCCGCCGCACGGAGGCCTGCACCCAGAGCAGGCCGGCCCGTTGGGGAAGGGCTGAGCGGGCACAGAGCACGCCTGCCAACACTGAGGGAGCCGGGTTGTTGTTTTGTAATAAAAATGTGTTTTTACTGATTTCAGAGAGGAGGGAGAGGGAGAGAGTAACATCCATGATGAGAGAGAATCATGGATCGGCTGCCTCCTGCACGCCCCCTACTGGGGATCGAGCCTCCACCAGCAACTGGACAGTCACCTCCTGGTTCACAAGTTGCCATTCAACCACTGGGCCACACAGCCAGGCTCCCTTCCCAATGTTTGTTAAAACACACACACACACACACTGCGATGTTCACGGCAGCATTCTTCACAATAACCAAGCTATAGACGCAAACTGAGCGTCCACCAAAGACAAAAGCATAAACCCTGCCTGGCACGCATCTACCAGGGAGTGTGACGCAGCCACAGGAGGATGACATCCTGCCGTTTGGGACAGCACGGATGGACCGAGAGGGTCATCCGCTCAGTGAAGTCAGCCGAGAGAGACAAACACCGTACGATTTCACTTACACGCAGAACCAGCATAAAACAGCACAGAAACAAACCACAGATGCCGCTGATGTTGCGAGACAGTGGGAGGGGCGCGGGGTGGGGGAGCAGGATGAGAGGATTGACCAAGCGTCCACCCGCTGGTTACAGGCCTCGTCCCGGGACGCGCACGCAGCACGAGGTGTCACTGGAGGCGATGGCGGCGACGGAGTCAGACGGCACAGGACCTGACGGGTGACCGGCCTGTCCTCTCGCTAAGGTCAGACTGGGGGCCACACGCTGCGGGAACATCCACGCGAAGGGAACCCGTGGCCTGGAGCGCTTCTATACGCGCCCATTTCCTCACAATTCTAGAGTGACCCTCTCACGGGTGCTCTCCTTAAAGCCGTCCGTCCTTTTCCTTCCCGTCAGTGACACAGTGAGAACACAGCTGGCCCTTGAACAACAGGAGGGCGAGGGGCCCGGACCCTCCCCCCAGAGTAAAGGAAGCTGGTGTTTTAGGGTTAGATGCCCTCAAAACGCCTGCGGCTGCCCGGGGGCGCTGCGGGTGACGTGGCCTTCCGGGACCCACCTGTGCGCGTCCTGGGCCACGCCAGCCCGTGTTCCCACCGTGGGCGGTGGGGAAGGGCGTGTTTTGCAAAAACCCTTCCATGGGGCTGTGCGACGCTCTGGGCGCCGCTGCCGCCGCCGGAGCAGCCCGGAGGTGCCCCGCGGTGCCCTCCCCCAGCGGCCCACGCTGCGCCACGCTGGCACCGGGATGAGGGCGAGGGACGGAGGGCGTGAGACCGGGGTGCGGGATGGGATGGGGGTGCGGGATGGGATGGGGGCGCGCCGTGAGGGGGGGTTCGCGTTCCCCACAGCGTAAGCCAGGGGACGGGAGCGGCCACGTGGAGCAGGCCTGGCCCTTCCCGTGGGGCCCGGAGCCTCTGCCCGGTCTTCCTGTCACGGCACAGCACGGACACGGACACGGACGCGGACGCGGACAGACACGGATGGACGCGGACGGACACGCTCTCCAGGGGGGTGCACTCACCTCGCCGGCGCCGTCCGTGCGCGCACCGGAGCCTGACCCGCTGCGCTCGCTCCGCTGTGACCAGGGCGGTCCTCGGGCCGCTGTCCTCTCGGCCTCTCGCCTCCAGGGCGGCAGGGCTGGAGGGAAGCCGGAGGCAGGCGTGCATCCATCCGTGTCACCAACTTCCCGAAAGAAAACCATCCGTCCCTCCTGCCCGTCCTTCCGCCGTGCGCGTCCTCCGTCTCCGGCCGTGCCCCCGCTCCGCTCCGCTGCCCACGCTCCAGGACAAGCCAGCGTCTGTGTCTGCGATTGGCTCCCTCTGCCAGGCCGGCCACTGCGCCCTCTGCTCCTCCTCCTCCGCGTCCGCCTCCCGCGCCCGCCTGGGGGGCCCTCGCTCCGCTGTCGCCCCCGGCCCCCCTCCTCTGCTTCATGATGTCTGTGATTGGCTCCTGAAGTCCTGAGAAGTGATGTGCTCGGCACCGGACGGTTCTCTCCGCGGGATGGACGGGCCCCGTCTCCCCGACCACGGCCTCTGCCGGCCTCGCCCTCCGGCCTCCAGCTGTTGCTCTCCCTGCGTCCTGGCCCAGCTCCCGAGCGTCCTCCCGTCGGGGGCTGACCCCACGCCACGTTCCCACGCCCCGCACAGGCGTCCCTCCGGCCGGCCCCTCCCTCCAGAGGCAGCGCCTCGGTGGCACCATCCAGGGGCCGGCCCTCTGTCCAGGCTTCTCTGTCCAACCCCAGCTGCTCTCTGTCCGTCTGTCTGCCCTCGGCGCTCAGCCCGTGGTCAGCCGCCTTCGCACCCGCCTTTGCCTTCATGCCTTCCACCCGTGGCTCACGTCTCTCTGCCTCTCCCTCCTCTGAGCGGGGAGCCCGCATCAGCTGTCCTCCTCCGCCTCACGCTCCTCTGGTTCCCCAGACTTGCCCGCTGCCACTCGGCCCTCCGGCTGCCACCATCGCTCTGACGCTTCATCTTTGTTAAAAGCAAAACTCTTTCCAAAACGGCCCATCGTCCTTGCTGACACCGCGTCTTCTGCTCCAGATCCTCCTCTTCCCGAGGCCTCCCTGGTCCTCTCGGCCTCTGCTTCGCTCCGGAATCATCCTTGGGCCGACCGGTGCGCACCCTCTCGTCGCCACACATCCTGCGCCGCGTGAACACGGCCCCCCACGTCCCCAAGAAGTGCACACCGGTGCCTGCTACTAGCTGTCTCCCCTCCGTCCTCTTCTCCTTCCCCTTGACTTTCCGACCGCTGCTGCTGCTCCGTCCACAGCTCACTCCACGCAGCTCACGCTGTGCCATCTCCCTCCGCTCAGCCCAGCTGTACCAGGGCGCTTCCTGGGGGTTCCTTGGTGTGATCCGAGGCTACGGTTTTGCACTGAACATGATGGAAAACACGGGAGAACCACAGAGATCACATTTTACTGCAACAGACAACGGACACGAGAGACACACGGCTCACCCATGGAATGACCGTTATCACCCAAAGGCGGCCACGAGGGGATCCACACGGGCACGTGGGCACCATGGGTCAGCGTGGGCCGCTGTGAACTGCCACGCTTCATCCGCGTGTTCTGTGCTGGCAAACAATAAAACGGACCCGCACGGACCTGTATGTGGTGCATTCGTGACATACCTAACTTGGAAAAAACATTTCTACACGGTTCACCTTCCTGCCAAATTTCCCAGGTTGTTCCAAATCTCCAAAGAATTTTACAATGTAGTGATTGGGGGTGGGGGAGGAGATCTACATATAAGTAGATCCATCCAGTTCAACCCTGTGTTGTTCAAGAGCCAACTGTAAAGTCACTGGTTTGAAATCTGTCTTCTTTCTAAGACAGACATTTCAGTGCTATAATTCTGTCCCTAAATACAGCTTTAACACCGTCCCATACATTTTGATATGCTATCTTTTCATCTTGATTCAATTCAAAATACTGTTGTTATTGTTTTTCGAGGAGAAAGAATAGTTTTGTTAGATCATTACATTCAAAACAGTTTTTATTTTTTAATGAATTCATTGGGGGTGACATCGGTTAATGAAATTATACAGGTTCCAAGTTCCAAGTGTACTGACACTTGGCCCCCCGCAAAGTAGTTGACGCATGTTACCTTCTTTCAACATTCTCTGTGAATTCTCATTCTGGCACATTTTGTCAGCTTCTGAAGCTGTCAAACCTATTGTGCCCATTAAGTGTATTGGGGTGACATTTAATAAGGTCACACAGGTCTCGCTGTGCTGTGACACAACATCTGAATGTGCCACTGTGCGTCTGCCACCCAAAGCCAATCCTCTTTCGTCATCACACACCTGACCCCCTGAACCTCTTCCATCCGGCCACCGCCTGCTGTCCGCGGCCACGAAGGCCTCACAGGTGGCCAACACAACAACAAGGCAACTGATCCAGTGGGAATGAGACAGCGGCAAGCCCGAGCCCCGAAGAGGGTTGGTTCACAGTCACAATCTACAGAACACGCACACCACTCAGCCCTAAACCAGCAATCCCCACAGGAGAGTGGGCAGAGGACCTGCCCAGACACTCTCCCCAAAGACGCACAGACCGACCACAGAGAGAGGACACGACACTCCACCTCACCAGCTACTGGGGAAATGCCGATCAAAACCGCCTCAACCCGGTTAAATCAGGCCGCCACCAACGAGGCCGCCACCAACGAGACAAGCAGTTTACGTGCTGGAGAGGCTGGAGAGGAAGGAAGCTCTCGCTCCCTGCTGTTGGGGATATAAACGGGTACGGCCACGACGGGAAGCAGGACAGAGGGGCTTCAAAAAAATGAAATACTGACTTACTGTGCGACTCCGCAGTCCATCTTCTGGGCATCCACCCAAAACACCTGAAAACGGTTATTCACAGAGGCACACGCAACACAACGTCCACCGCAGCAACGCTCACGGCGACCGAGGCCTGGAAACCACCCAGGTGTCTTGATAGAGGACGGGGCGAGGAAGATGTGGTGCACGCACACCAGGGGGTGCTGCTCGGCCAGAAGCAAGGACAGAGCACTTGCCATCAGCAACAACACGGATGGACCGTGAGGGCAGCGTGCTACGTGATATGTGATACATGACAGGCGGGAAAAGCAGCGCACCACCTCACGTCGCACGTGGGTGGGGTATCGAATGGACAGCAACAAGAGAACACACAGGCACGTTTTATCACAGATGGTCTCCAGGGTTGTAGAGAGATCAGCACAGTTTTGCATATAATGTTCCCATGTTGGAGAAAAGAGAAACAATTCATCCATGTCAATCGTGAGAGGGCCCGAGAGAAATGGGAAGAGAGTGTGTTGTGGCCACAAAAACCTGTGAACCATGACTGTACCAGACGGAGACCTGAATCGTGCAGCGGATCATGCAGCTCGGATAATGTTTTGGCACGTTTGGTTTTCGCTACCAATAGTTTTTGGTCCAGTTGCTGAAAACCCTCTCCGTTTAAAGAAAAGAAGAGTGAAGATGGAAGAGGAAATCACACAGTTTTGATGATGTAGCTAAGTGTGGCGAGGTCTTAAAGAAGAAAATGGCGTAAATACTTTCAAATAAGGCTCTCGAACTGGGGTGGGGAGCACCAGTCCACGGCTCTGTGCGGCCTGCGAAGTAACGTGGCCTGGCCCTGCCAAGGCGTTAGGGGTTAGGTAATTACACGCTGGACCGAACAGCAGCCTGAATTCTAAGTTAATCAGTGTGCACAGTCCTCCAAATGATGGGATCCACACCCACGTGGCTGGTGGCCGCCCGGGCAGAGACTGCAGGACGGTCACAGGAACGTGCCACAGCAATCCCACAAGGTCCCCCAGAGGTACTCACCCCCGGCCCCGGATGTGACAGACCTCGTGTCAGCCCTCTGTCTTGGCAAAATGTGACAAAAAGCAAAGCGAAGACGGAGGTTAGAAAATACTGAGGGTGGGAAAAATGACAAAGAGCTGCAATGCGTTCCACGGTCAGTGTGTCAACATCCTGATACCGATGTCCCAGAGGAAGGGAGAGGCAGGGGGCGACAGGAACATCAACGATTCTCTCTCATCATGGGTGAACCAGAACCGTGAGCTCCATTTACAGCAGGACACAGAGACCCAGATGTTGGGGTCTAGCTCCGGACAAGGGGGGTATGAGAGGAAGCCTGCTGATGTTTCTGTTGCAAATAAATGAATCACAATCTCTCTCTCCCGGCCCCCTCTCAATTTCTCCATAAACCCAATAAAAACAAAAAGAGGATGAAACATCATTACAACACAGGGGCCACATAAGACAGGATATCCACTCACCGTGAGGGTCGAGGCATCAGCCACCATTTTCCAGATGGTCGTACTGCAAGACACAGGGACAGGGAGAAAAATTAGTAAACACGGCCCTTCAGGACGGCCTTCTGAGAGAACACCCCCGAGAGCCCCTGAACGGGAGCCGGCCAGATTCAGGAAAACTGGTCCTGAAGAGGCACATGGGATTCCCACAGGCAATGCTCGCCTCAGGAACTCAACTCCATGGCTTCCCCAAATGTAGCGCCTCAAAAGAGCCACGGACACAGGTCTCAGATCACTCACACTGACTTGAGAAGAGCCTGAGAAAAACAGGAACCTCTGGGCCAAGTGAAGACGTTCTTTGAAAGCCTTGACCTGGAGACAGAGGAGAAAGGCGGCTACTAAAGGACCTGCTACATGCTTCTGAGAACTGCAGCTAAGGCACGGTGTCAAAAAACCAGTAAAACACGGGTAAAGTAAACACCAAAAATAAGTACACAAAGAATACATAAATAATAAGAGCAAGAAATACATCAGTAGAAATCAGAAACCTATGGATTCCAGATGACACAATCACCCATCTGATTGTCACAATACCCTCCCTTAGAGTCCCAAGAAAGCTGAAGAGGAGCCATCTTGCTCAAGCCTGGCCGCGGTCCCCTTGGACACGGGAACTCGGCCAGACTCCAACAATGACCAGGACATACAGCATCCGCTGAGGAGAGCAAGTGTAAGGGAGGCGTTGTGCCTAGCCCTCCACATATCACGTGACACCGTCACGAACCCCAAGGAAAGACCGACAGGAGGGACACGTCTGGCTTCGGGTGGGCCCGAGCCCAAGGACCTACAGGCACCAAGAACGTGGTCCGAGGGTCTCCACTGCCCACAGAGAGCCTCCACCTTAGTCTCATGCACACATGCTCTGTGTCCAACACGAAAGACAGCCACTCACCTTGCACGTGAAGGCCACGACCACCATCTGGAGAGATGGCCGCACTGCAAGACACAACCAGAGGAGAGGCCTGGTTTCAGCGGGGGGGGTCCTCTGTTCTGGCTCTCCGGGTCCTAACTATGGGGCACCAAACATATCCGTGGACATGGAGTGGCCCATGTGCACGAGGCAGAGATCGGGAGAGGCACGTGGCATTCTCTCAAGAGCCTGGCCGCCTCGAGAACCCAATCTCATCGCAGGGGAGAACCCTAAGGCTCCCCAACGTGGTGCCGCCAAACTGCGACCTTACTGGGCCTCAGCGTAATCCTATTGAGCATGATTTTTATGTCATCACGTCACTTCATGATTAAGGGTTGTCATCATTGACCCAACGAAGGCACTCTGCAGGCATCTGGATCAACCCACACTCGTGCTTTGCTCACCAGAGATGTCCTGTGGGACTGAGTGCAGCGCAAGGCGGGCTGGAGAGCTGCGCGGTTCCGACGAGGGAAGGGGCCTTACGCACAAGAGCCGGGAAGCTCTAGGCCAAATGAAGGCCATTCTTGTGGGAACGTGACCTGGAAAAGGAGGAGCAACACGCCTGCTGAAGCCGTGTTTGTTCCCATGAGGCCCAGACCCTCTGGGGAAATTTGGTCAATTAGGTGCTAATGACCAACCCAACAACAAGTGAAAAAGCAGAGAAATGAAAGAACACGGCGAAATAAGCAAATAATTAAGGAATCGGAAAAATAATTAGCCAGTGGAAATCGAGGCCCAATGGATTCAACAACAACAACAACGGGACATAACCAGCGATGGAGTTTTCACAACACACGCCCTTATGGTTTCCAGGAAAGCAAAGGAGCCGTGCTGCTTATACCTGGCCATGGTCTCCTTGGAGATAGTAATCTGGCCATATACCAATAATGACCATGACATTCACCATGCCATAACAAGCCCTTTGAAGACGGAGCTTGTTTCAATGCAAACCAGGAATTCTAAGAATACCTGTTTATTTTTGCAGTAATGACCAGCAAAATAGTTAACGAACGAAACAATATGAAACAGAAATAAATGAAATCACGTAAACAATGCGCCAGTGGTATCGAAGCACTATGGATTCCACCACTAACCAAAAACAACCAGAAATATCATTCTCACCACACACACCCTTAGGGTTTCCAGGAAAGCGCAAGAGGAGCCATACTGGTTGCGCACAGGAATTTGGTGAATTTTCCACACTGAGCGTGACATGCAGCATCCACTCACGAGAGGAGAGTGGCGGTACGGTGCTCAAGCCGTGCACATATCACATGACACTGTCACGGGCGCCCAAGGAAAGACCGCCTAGCGCCCTTTCGGTCCAATTCCTTACGACAGGAGGGACACGTCTGGCTTCGGGTGGGCCAGAGCCCAAGGACCTACAGGCACCAAGAACGTGGTCCGAGGCTCTCCACTGCCCACAGAGAGCCTCCACCTTAGTCTCATGCACACATGCTCTGTGTCCAACACGAAAGACAGCCACTCACCTTGCACGTGAAGGCCACGACCACCATCTGGAGAGATGGCCGCACTGCAAGACACAACCAGAGGAGAGGCCTGGTTTCAGCGGGGGGGTCCTCTGTTCTGGCTCTCCGGGTCCTAACTATGGGGCACCAAACATATCCGTGGACATGGAGTGGCCCATGTGCACGAGGCAGAGATCGGGAGAGGCACGTGGCATTCTCTCAAGAGCCTGGCCGCCTCGAGAACCCAATCTCATCGCAGGGGAGAACCCTAAGGCTCCCCAACGTGGTGCCGCCAAACTGCGACCTTACTGGGCCTCAGCGTAATCCTATTGAGCATGATTTTTATGTCATCACGTCACTTCATGATTAAGGGTTGTCATCATTGACCCAACGAAGGCACTCTGCAGGCATCTGGATCAACCCACACTCGTGCTTTGCTCACCAGAGATGTCCTGTGGGACTGAGTGCAGCGCAAGGCGGGCTGGAGAGCTGCGCGGTTCCGACGAGGGAAGGGGCCTTACGCACAAGAGCCGGGAAGCTCTAGGCCAAATGAAGGCCATTCTTGTGGGAACGTGACCTGGAAAAGGAGGAGCAACACGCCTGCTGAAGCCGTGTTTGTTCCCATGAGGCCCAGACCCTCTAGGGGAATTTGGTCAATTAGGTGCTAATGACCAACCCAACAACAAGTGAAAAAGCAGAGAAATGAAAGAACACGGCGAAATAAGCAAATAATTAAGGAATCGGAAAAATAATTAGCCAGTGGAAATCGAGGCCCAATGGATTCAACAACAACAACAACGGGACATAACCAGCGATGGAGTTTTCACAACACACGCCCTTATGGTTTCCAGGAAAGCAAAAGAGCCGTGCTGCTTATACCTGGCCATGGTCTCCTTGGAGATAGTAATCTGGCCATATACCAATAATGACCATGACATTCACCATGCCATAACAAGCCCTTTGAAGACGGAGCTTGTTTCAATGCAAACCAGGAATTCTAAGAATACCTGTTTATTTTTGCAGTAATGACGCGCAAAATAGTTAACGAACGAAACAATATGAAACAGAAATAAATGAAATCACGTAAACAATGCGCCAGTGGTATCGAAGCACTATGGATTCCACCACTAACCAAAAACAACCAGAAATATCATTCTCACCACACACACCCTTAGGGTTTCCAGGAAAGCGCAAGAGGAGCCATACTGGTTGCGCACAGGAATTTCGTGAATTTTCCACACTGAGCGTGACATGCAGCATCCACTCACGAGAGGAGAGTGGCGGTACGGTGCTCAAGCCGTGCACATATCACATGACACTGTCACGGGCGCCCAAGGAAAGACCGCCTAGCGCCCTTTCGGTCCGATTCCTTACGACAGGAGGGACACGTCTGGCTTCGGGTGGGCCCGAGCCCAAGGACCTACAGGCACCAAGAACGTGGTCCGAGGGTCTCCACTGCCCACAGAGAGCCTCCACCTTAGTCTCATGCACACATGCTCTGTGTCCAACACGAAAGACAGCCACTCACCTTGCACGTGAAGGCCACGACCACCATCTGGAGAGATGGCCGCACTGCAAGACACAACCAGAGGAGAGGCCTGGTTTCAGCGGGGGGGTCCTCTGTTCTGGCTCTCCGGGTCCTAACTATGGGGCACCAAACATATCCGTGGACATGGAGTGGCCCATGTGCACGAGGCAGAGATCGGGAGAGGCACGTGGCATTCCCTCAAGAGCCTGGCCGCCTCGAGAACCCAATCTCATCGCAGGGGAGAACCCTAAGGCTCCCCAACGTGGTGCCGCCAAACTGCGACCTTACTGGGCCTCAGCGTAATCCTATTGAGCATGATTTTTATGTCATCACGTCACTTCATGATTAAGGGTTGTCATCATTGACCCAACGAAGGCACTCTGCAGGCATCTGGATCAACCCACACTCGTGCTTTGCTCACCAGAGATGTCCTGTGGGACTGAGTGCAGCGCAAGGCGGGCTGGAGAGCTGCGCGGTTCCGACGAGGGAAGGGGCCTTACGCACAAGAGCCGGGAAGCTCTAGGCCAAATGAAGGCCATTCTTGTGGGAACGTGACCTGGAAAAGGAGGAGCAACACGCCTGCTGAAGCCGTGTTTGTTCCCATGAGGCCCAGACCCTCTAGGGGAATTTGGTCAATTAGGTGCTAATGACCAACCCAACAACAAGTGAAAAAGCAGAGAAATGAAAGAACACGGCGAAATAAGCAAATAATTAAGGAATCGGAAAAATAATTAGCCAGTGGAAATCGAGGCCCAATGGATTCAACAACAACAACAACGGGACATAACCAGCGATGGAGTTTTCACAACACACGCCCTTATGGTTTCCAGGAAAGCAAAAGAGCCGTGCTGCTTATACCTGGCCATGGTCTCCTTGGAGATAGTAATCTGGCCATATACCAATAATGACCATGACATTCACCATGCCATAACAAGCCCTTTGAAGACGGAGCTTGTTTCAATGCAAACCAGGAATTCTAAGAATACCTGTTTATTTTTGCAGTAATGACGCGCAAAATAGTTAACGAACGCAACAATATGAAACAGAAATAAATGAAATCACGTAAACAATGCGCCAGTGGTATCGAAGCACTATGGATTCCACCACTAACCAAAAACAACCAGAAATATCATTCTCACCACACACACCCTTAGGGTTTCCAGGAAAGCGCAAGAGGAGCCATACTGGTTGCGCACAGGAATTTGGTGAATTTTCCACACTGAGCGTGACATGCAGCATCCACTCACGAGAGGAGAGTGGCGGTACGGTGCTCAAGCCGTGCACATATCACATGACACTGTCACGGGCGCCCAAGGAAAGACCGCCTAGCGCCCTTTCGGTCCGATTCCTTTACGACAGGAGGGACACGTCTGGCTTCGGGTGGGCCCGAGCCCAAGGACCTACAGGCACCAAGAACGTGGTCCGAGGGTCTCCACTGCCCACAGAGAGCCTCCACCTTAGTCTCATGCACACATGCTCTGTGTCCAACACGAAAGACAGCCACTCACCTTGCACGTGAAGGCCACGACCACCATCTGGAGAGATGGCCGCACTGCAAGACACAACCAGAGGAGAGGCCTGGTTTCAGCGGGGGGGTCCTCTGTTCTGGCTCTCCGGGTCCTAACTATGGGGCACCAAACATATCCGTGGACATGGAGTGGCCCATGTGCACGAGGCAGAGATCGGGAGAGGCACGTGGCATTCCCTCAAGAGCCTGGCCGCCTCGAGAACCCAATCTCATCGCAGGGGAGAACCCTAAGGCTCCCCAACGTGGTGCCGCCAAACTGCGACCTTACTGGGCCTCAGCGTAATCCTATTGAGCATGATTTTTATGTCATCACGTCACTTCATGATTAAGGGTTGTCATCATTGACCCAACGAAGGCACTCTGCAGGCATCTGGATCAACCCACACTCGTGCTTTGCTCACCAGAGATGTCCTGTGGGACTGAGTGCAGCGCAAGGCGGGCTGGAGAGCTGCGCGGTTCCGACGAGGGAAGGGGCCTTACGCACAAGAGCCGGGAAGCTCTAGGCCAAATGAAGGCCATTCTTGTGGGAACGTGACCTGGAAAAGGAGGAGCAACACGCCTGCTGAAGCCGTGTTTGTTCCCATGAGGCCCAGACCCTCTAGGGGAATTTGGTCAATTAAGTGCTAATGACCAACCCAACAACAAGTGAAAAAGCAGAGAAATGAAAGAACACGGCGAAATAAGCAAATAATTAAGGAATCGGAAAAATAATTAGCCAGTGGAAATCGAGGCCCAATGGATTCAACAACAACAACAACGGGACATAACCAGCGATGGAGTTTTCACAACACACGCCCTTATGGTTTCCAGGAAAGCAAAAGAGCCGTGCTGCTTATACCTGGCCATGGTCTCCTTGGAGATAGTAATCTGGCCATATACCAATAATGACCATGACATTCACCATGCCATAACAAGCCCTTTGAAGACGGAGCTTGTTTCAATGCAAACCAGGAATTCTAAGAATACCTGTTTATTTTTGCAGTAATGACCAGCAAAATAGTTAACGAACGCAACAATATGAAACAGAAATAAATGAAATCACGTAAACAATGCGCCAGTGGTATCGAAGCACTATGGATTCCATCACTAACCAAAAACAACCAGAAATATCATTCTCACCACACACACCCTTAGGGTTTCCAGGAAAGCGCAAGAGGAGCCATACTGGTTGCGCACAGGAATTTGGTGAATTTTCCACACTGAGCGTGACATGCAGCATCCACTCACGAGAGGAGAGTGGCGGTACGGTGCTCAAGCCGTGCACATATCACATGACACTGTCACGGGCGCCCAAGGAAAGACCGCCTAGCGCCCTTTCGGTCCGATTCCTTTACGACAGGAGGGACACGTCTGGCTTCGGGTGGGCCCGAGCCCAAGGACCTACAGGCACCAAGAACGTGGTCCGAGGGTCTCCACTGCCCACAGAGAGCCTCCACCTTAGTCTCATGCACACATGCTCTGTGTCCAACACGAAAGACAGCCACTCACCTTGCACGTGAAGGCCACGACCACCATCTGGAGAGATGGCCGCACTGCAAGACACAACCAGAGGAGAGGCCTGGTTTCAGCGGGGGGGTCCTCTGTTCTGGCTCTCCGGGTCCTAACTATGGGGCACCAAACATATCCGTGGACATGGAGTGGCCCATGTGCACGAGGCAGAGATCGGGAGAGGCACGTGGCATTCTCTCAAGAGCCTGGCCGCCTCGAGAACCCAATCTCATCGCAGGGGAGAACCCTAAGGCTCCCCAACGTGGTGCCGCCAAACTGCGACCTTACTGGGCCTCAGCGTAATCCTATTGAGCATGATTTTTATGTCATCACGTCACTTCATGATTAAGGGTTGTCATCATTGACCCAACGAAGGCACTCTGCAGGCATCTGGATCAACCCACACTCGTGCTTTGCTCACCAGAGATGTCCTGTGGGACTGAGTGCAGCGCAAGGCGGGCTGGAGAGCTGCGCGGTTCCGACGAGGGAAGGGGCCTTACGCACAAGAGCCGGGAAGCTCTAGGCCAAATGAAGGCCATTCTTGTGGGAACGTGACCTGGAAAAGGAGGAGCAACACGCCTGCTGAAGCCGTGTTTGTTCCCATGAGGCCCAGACCCTCTAGGGAAATTTGGTCAATTAGGTGCTAATGACCAACCCAACAACAAGTGAAAAAGCAGAGAAATGAAAGAACACGGCGAAATAAGCAAATAATTAAGGAATCGGAAAAATAATTAGCCAGTGGAAATCGAGGCCCAATGGATTCAACAACAACAACAACGGGACATAACCAGCGATGGAGTTTTCACAACACACGCCCTTATGGTTTCCAGGAAAGCAAAAGAGCCGTGCTGCTTATACCTGGCCATGGTCTCCTTGGAGATAGTAATCTGGCCATATACCAATAATGACCATGACATTCACCATGCCATAACAAGCCCTTTGAAGACGGAGCTTGTTTCAATGCAAACCAGGAATTCTAAGAATACCTGTTTATTTTTGCAGTAATGACCAGCAAAATAGTTAACGAACGCAACAATATGAAACAGAAATAAATGAAATCACGTAAACAATGCGCCAGTGGTATCGAGGCACTATGGATTCCACCACTAACCAAAAACAACCAGAAATATCATTCTCACCACACACACCCTTAGGGTTTCCAAGAAAGCGCAAGAGGAGCCATACTGGTTGCGCACAGGAATTTGGTGAATTTTCCACACTGAGCGTGACATGCAGCATCCACTCACGAGAGGAGAGTGGCGGTACGGTGCTCAAGCCGTGCACATATCACATGACACTGTCACGGGCGCCCAAGGAAAGACCGCCTAGCGCCCTTTCGGTCCGATTCCTTTACGACAGGAGGGACACGTCTGGCTTCGGGTGGGCCCGAGCCCAAGGACCTACAGGCACCAAGAACGTGGTCCGAGGCTCTCCACTGCCCACAGAGAGCCTCCACCTTAGTCTCATGCACACATGCTCTGTGTCCAACACGAAAGACAGCCACTCACCTTGCACGTGAAGGCCACGACCACCATCTGGAGAGATGGCCGCACTGCAAGACACAACCAGAGGAGAGGCCTGGTTTCAGCGGGGGGGTCCTCTGTTCTGGCTCTCCGGGTCCTAACTATGGGGCACCAAACATATCCGTGGACATGGAGTGGCCCATGTGCACGAGGCAGAGATCGGGAGAGGCACGTGGCATTCTCTCAAGAGCCTGGCCGCCTCGAGAACCCAATCTCATCGCAGGGGAGAACCCTAAGGCTCCCCAACGTGGTGCCGCCAAACTGCGACCTTACTGGGCCTCAGCGTAATCCTATTGAGCATGATTTTTATGTCATCACGTCACTTCATGATTAAGGGTTGTCATCATTGACCCAACGAAGGCACTCTGCAGGCATCTGGATCAACCCACACTCGTGCTTTGCTCACCAGAGATGTCCTGTGGGACTGAGTGCAGCGCAAGGCGGGCTGGAGAGCTGCGCGGTTCCGACGAGGGAAGGGGCCTTACGCACAAGAGCCGGGAAGCTCTAGGCCAAATGAAGGCCATTCTTGTGGGAACGTGACCTGGAAAAGGAGGAGCAACACGCCTGCTGAAGCCGTGTTTGTTCCCATGAGGCCCAGACCCTCTAGGGAAATTTGGTCAATTAGGTGCTAATGACCAACCCAACAACAAGTGAAAAAGCAGAGAAATGAAAGAACACGGCGAAATAAGCAAATAATTAAGGAATCGGAAAAATAATTAGCCAGTGGAAATCGAGGCCCAATGGATTCAACAACAACAACAACGGGACATAACCAGCGATGGAGTTTTCACAACACACGCCCTTATGGTTTCCAGGAAAGCAAAACAGCCGTGCTGCTTATACCTGGCCATGGTCTCCTTGGAGATAGTAATCTGGCCATATACCAATAATGACCATGACATTCACCATGCCATAACAAGCCCTTTGAAGACGGAGCTTGTTTCAATGCAAACCAGGAATTCTAAGAATACCTGTTTATTTTTGCAGTAATGACCAGCAAAATAGTTAACGAACGCAACAATATGAAACAGAAATAAATGAAATCACGTAAACAATGCGCCAGTGGTATCGAAGCACTATGGATTCCACCACTAACCAAAAACAACCAGAAATATCATTCTCACCACACACACCCTTAGGGTTTCCAGGAAAGCGCAAGAGGAGCCATACTGGTTGCGCACAGGAATTTGGTGAATTTTCCACACTGAGCGTGACATGCAGCATCCACTCACGAGAGGAGAGTGGCGGTACGGTGCTCAAGCCGTGCACATATCACAGGACACTGTCACGGGCGCCCAAGGAAAGACCGCCTAGCGCCCTTTCGGTCCAATTCCTTACGACAGGAGGGACACGTCTGGCTTCGGGTGGGCCAGAGCCCAAGGACCTACAGGCACCAAGAACGTGGTCCGAGGCTCTCCACTGCCCACAGAGAGCCTCCACCTTAGTCTCATGCACACATGCTCTGTGTCCAACACGAAAGACAGCCACTCACCTTGCACGTGAAGGCCACGACCACCATCTGGAGAGATGGCCGCACTGCAAGACACAACCAGAGGAGAGGCCTGGTTTCAGCGGGGGGGTCCTCTGTTCTGGCTCTCCGGGTCCTAACTATGGGGCACCAAACATATCCGTGGACATGGAGTGGCCCATGTGCACGAGGCAGAGATCGGGAGAGGCACGTGGCATTCTCTCAAGAGCCTGGCCGCCTCGAGAACCCAATCTCATCGCAGGGGAGAACCCTAAGGCTCCCCAACGTGGTGCCGCCAAACTGCGACCTTACTGGGCCTCAGCGTAATCCTATTGAGCATGATTTTTATGTCATCACGTCACTTCATGATTAAGGGTTGTCATCATTGACCCAACGAAGGCACTCTGCAGGCATCTGGATCAACCCACACTCGTGCTTTGCTCACCAGAGATGTCCTGTGGGACTGAGTGCAGCGCAGGTGGGCTGGAGAGCTGCGCGGTTCCGACGAGGGAAGGGGCCTTACGCACAAGAGCCGGGAAGCTCTAGGCCAAATGAAGGCCATTCTTGTGGGAACGTGACCTGGAAAAGGAGGAGCAACACGCCTGCTGAAGCCGTGTTTGTTCCCATGAGGCCCAGACCCTCTGGGGAAATTTGGTCAATTAGGTGCTAATGACCAACCCAACAACAAGTGAAAAAGCAGAGAAATGAAAGAACACGGCGAAATAAGCAAATAATTAAGGAATCGGAAAAATAATTAGCCAGTGGAAATCGAGGCCCAATGGATTCAACAACAACAACAACGGGACATAACCAGCGATGGAGTTTTCACAACACACACCCTTATGGTTTCCAGGAAAGCAAAGGAGCCGTGCTGCTTATACCTGGCCATGGTCTCCTTGGAGATAGTAATCTGGCCATATACCAATAATGACCATGACATTCACCATGCCATAACAAGCCCTTTGAAGACGGAGCTTGTTTCAATGCAAACCAGGAATTCTAAGAATACCTGTTTATTTTTGCAGTAATGACCAGCAAAATAGTTAACGAACGCAACAATATGAAACAGAAATAAATGAAATCACGTAAACAATGCGCCAGTGGTATCGAGGCACTATGGATTCCACCACTAACCAAAAACAACCAGAAATATCATTCTCACCACACACACCCTTAGGGTTTCCAAGAAAGCGCAAGAGGAGGCATACTGGTTGCGCACAGGAATTTGGTGAGTTTTCCACACTGAGCGTGACATGCAGCATCCACTCACGAGAGGAGAGTGGCGGTACGGTGCTCAAGCCGTGCACATATCACATGACACTGTCACGGGCGCCCAAGGAAAGACCGCCTAGCGCCCTTTCGGTCCAATTCCTTACGACAGGAGGGACACGTCTGGCTTCGGGTGGGCCAGAGCCCAAGGACCTACAGGCACCAAGAACGTGGTCCGAGGCTCTCCACTGCCCACAGAGAGCCTCCACCTTAGTCTCGTGCACACATGCTCTGTGTCCAACACGAAAGACAGCCACTCACCTTGCACGTGAAGGCCACGACCACCATCTGGAGAGATGGCCGCACTGCAAGACACAACCAGAGGAGAGGCCTGGTTTCAGCGGGGGGGTCCTCTGTTCTGGCTCTCCGGGTCCTAACTATGGGGCACCAAACATATCCGTGGACATGGAGTGGCCCATGTGCACGAGGCAGAGATCGGGAGAGGCACGTGGCATTCTCTCAAGAGCCTAGCCTCCTCGAGAACCCAATCTCATCGCAGGGGAGAACCCTAAGGCTCCCCAACGTGGTGCCGCCAAACTGCGACCTTACTGGGCCTCAGCGTAATCCTATTGAGCATGATTTTTATGTCATCACGTCACTTCATGATTAAGGGTTGTCATCATTGACCCAACGAAGGCACTCTGCAGGCATCTGGATCAACCCACACTCGTGCTTTGCTCACCAGAGATGTCCTGTGGGACTGAGTGCAGCGCAAGGCGGGCTGGAGAGCTGCGCGGTTCCGACGAGGGAAGGGGCCTTACGCACAAGAGCCGGGAAGCTCTAGGCCAAATGAAGGCCATTCTTGTGGGAACGTGACCTGGAAAAGGAGGAGCAACACGCCTGCTGAAGCCGTGTTTGTTCCCATGAGGCCCAGACCCTCTGGGGAAATTTGGTCAATTAGGTGCTAATGACCAACCCAACAACAAGTGAAAAAGCAGAGAAATGAAAGAACACGGCGAAATAAGCAAATAATTAAGGAATCGGAAAAATAATTAGCCAGTGGAAATCGAGGCCCAATGGATTCAACAACAACAACAACGGGACATAACCAGCGATGGAGTTTTCACAACACACGCCCTTATGGTTTCCAGGAAAGCAAAAGAGCCGTGCTGCTTATACCTGGCCATGGTCTCCTTGGAGATAGTAATCTGGCCATATACCAATAATGACCATGACATTCACCATGCCATAACAAGCCCTTTGAAGACGGAGCTTGTTTCAATGCAAACCAGGAATTCTAAGAATACCTGTTTATTTTTGCAGTAATGACCAGCAAAATAGTTAACGAACGCAACAATATGAAACAGAAATAAATGAAATCACGTAAACAATGCACCAGTGGTATCGAGGCACTATGGATTCCACCACTAACCAAAAACAACCAGAAATATCATTCTCACCACACACACCCTTAGGGTTTCCAAGAAAGCACAAGAGGAGCCATACTGGTTGCGCACAGGAATTTGGTGAGTTTTCCACACTGAGCGTGACATGCAGCATCCACTCACGAGAGGAGAGTGGCGGTACGGTGCTCAAGCCGTGCACATATCACAGGACACTGTCACGGGCGCCCAAGGAAAGACCGCCTAGCGCCCTTTCGGTCCGATTCCTTTACGACAGGAGGGACACGTCTGGCTTCGGGTGGGCCCGAGCCCAAGGACCTACAGGCACCAAGAACGTGGTCCGAGGGTCTCCACTGCCCACAGAGAGCCTCCACCTTAGTCTCATGCACACATGCTCTGTGTCCAACACGAAAGACAGCCACTCACCTTGCACGTGAAGGCCACGACCACCATCTGGAGAGATGGCCGCACTGCAAGACACAACCAGAGGAGAGGCCTGGTTTCAGCGGGGGGGTCCTCTGTTCTGGCTCTCCGGGTCCTAACTATGGGGCACCAAACATATCCGTGGACATGGAGTGGCCCATGTGCACGAGGCAGAGATCGGGAGAGGCACGTGGCATTCTCTCAAGAGCCTGGCCGCCTCGAGAACCCAATCTCATCGCAGGGGAGAACCCTAAGGCTCCCCAACGTGGTGCCGCCAAACTGCGACCTTACTGGGCCTCAGCGTAATCCTATTGAGCATGATTTTTATGTCATCACGTCACTTCATGATTAAGGGTTGTCATCATTGACCCAACGAAGGCACTCTGCAGGCATCTGGATCAACCCACACTCGTGCTTTGCTCACCAGAGATGTCCTGTGGGACTGAGTGCAGCGCAAGGCGGGCTGGAGAGCTGCGCGGTTCCGACGAGGGAAGGGGCCTTACGCACAAGAGCCGGGAAGCTCTAGGCCAAATGAAGGCCATTCTTGTGGGAACGTGACCTGGAAAAGGAGGAGCAACACGCCTGCTGAAGCCGTGTTTGTTCCCATGAGGCCCAGACCCTCTAGGGGAATTTGGTCAATTAGGTGCTAATGACCAACCCAACAACAAGTGAAAAAGCAGAGAAATGAAAGAACACGGCGAAATAAGCAAATAATTAAGGAATCGGAAAAATAATTAGCCAGTGGAAATCGAGGCCCAATGGATTCAACAACAACAACAACGGGACATAACCAGCGATGGAGTTTTCACAACACACGCCCTTATGGTTTCCAGGAAAGCAAAAGAGCCGTGCTGCTTATACCTGGCCATGGTCTCCTTGGAGATAGTAATCTGGCCATATACCAATAATGACCATGACATTCACCATGCCATAACAAGCCCTTTGAAGACGGAGCTTGTTTCAATGCAAACCAGGAATTCTTTTTTTTTTTTTTTTTTTTTTTTTTTTTTTTTTTTTTAAATATATTTTATTGATTTTTCACAGAGAGGAAGAGAGAAGGATAGAGAGCCAGAAACATCGATGAGAGAGAATCATTGATCAGCTGCCTCCTGCACACCCCCACTGGGGATGTGCCCGCAACCAAGGTACATGCCCTTGCCCGGAATCGAACCTGGGACCTTTCAGTCCGCAGGCCGACGCTCTATCCACTGAGCCAAACCGGTCCCGGCGAATGCAAACCAGGAATTCTAAGAATACCTGTTTATTTTTGCAGTAATGACCAGCAAAATAGTTAACGAACGAAACAATATGAAACAGAAATAAATGAAATCACGTAAACAATGCGCCAGTGGTATCGAAGCACTATGGATTCCACCACTAACCAAAAACAACCAGAAATATCATTCTCACCACACACACCCTTAGGGTTTCCAGGAAAGCGCAAGAGGAGCCATACTGGTTGCGCACAGGAATTTGGTGAATTTTCCACACTGAGCGTGACATGCAGCATCCACTCACGAGAGGAGAGTGGCGGTACGGTGCTCAAGCCGTGCACATATCACATGACACTGTCACGGGCGCCCAAGGAAAGACCGCCTAGCGCCCTTTCGGTCCAATTCCTTACGACAGGAGGGACACGTCTGGCTTCGGGTGGGCCAGAGCCCAAGGACCTACAGGCACCAAGAACGTGGTCCGAGGCTCTCCACTGCCCACAGAGAGCCTCCACCTTAGTCTCATGCACACATGCTCTGTGTCCAACACGAAAGACAGCCACTCACCTTGCACGTGAAGGCCACGACCACCATCTGGAGAGATGGCCGCACTGCAAGACACAACCAGAGGAGAGGCCTGGTTTCAGCGGGGGGGTCCTCTGTTCTGGCTCTCCGGGTCCTAACTATGGGGCACCAAACATATCCGTGGACATGGAGTGGCCCATGTGCACGAGGCAGAGATCGGGAGAGGCACGTGGCATTCTCTCAAGAGCCTGGCCGCCTCGAGAACCCAATCTCATCGCAGGGGAGAACCCTAAGGCTCCCCAACGTGGTGCCGCCAAACTGCGACCTTACTGGGCCTCAGCGTAATCCTATTGAGCATGATTTTTATGTCATCACGTCACTTCATGATTAAGGGTTGTCATCATTGACCCAACGAAGGCACTCTGCAGGCATCTGGATCAACCCACACTCGTGCTTTGCTCACCAGAGATGTCCTGTGGGACTGAGTGCAGCGCAAGGCGGGCTGGAGAGCTGCGCGGTTCCGACGAGGGAAGGGGCCTTACGCACAAGAGCCGGGAAGCTCTAGGCCAAATGAAGGCCATTCTTGTGGGAACGTGACCTGGAAAAGGAGGAGCAACACGCCTGCTGAAGCCGTGTTTGTTCCCATGAGGCCCAGACCCTCTGGGGAAATTTGGTCAATTAGGTGCTAATGACCAACCCAACAACAAGTGAAAAAGCAGAGAAATGAAAGAACACGGTGAAATAAGCAAATAATTAAGGAATCGGAAAAATAATTAGCCAGTGGAAATCGAGGCCCAATGGATTCAACAACAACAACAACGGGACATAACCAGCGATGGAGTTTTCACAACACACGCCCTTATGGTTTCCAGGAAAGCAAAAGAGCCGTGCTGCTTATACCTGGCCATGGTCTCCTTGGAGATAGTAATCTGGCCATATACCAATAATGACCATGACATTCACCATGCCATAACAAGCCCTTTGAAGACGGAGCTTGTTTCAATGCAAACCAGGAATTCTAAGAATACCTGTTTATTTTTGCAGTAATGACCAGCAAAATAGTTAACGAACGCAACAATATGAAACAGAAATAAATGAAATCACGTAAACAATGCACCAGTGGTATCGAGGCACTATGGATTCCCCCACTAACCAAAAACAACCAGAAATATCATTCTCACCACACACACCCTTAGGGTTTCCAAGAAAGCACAAGAGGAGCCATACTGGTTGCGCACAGGAATTTGGTGAGTTTTCCACACTGAGCGTGACATGCAGCATCCACTCACGAGAGGAGAGTGGCGGTACGGTGCTCAAGCCGTGCACATATCACATGACACTGTCACGGGCGCCCAAGGAAAGACCGCCTAGCGCCCTTTCGGTCCGATTCCTTTACGACAGGAGGGACACGTCTGGCTTCGGGTGGGCCCGAGCCCAAGGACCTACAGGCACCAAGAACGTGGTCCGAGGGTCTCCACTGCCCACAGAGAGCCTCCACCTTAGTCTCATGCACACATGCTCTGTGTCCAACACGAAAGACAGCCACTCACCTTGCACGTGAAGGCCACGACCACCATCTGGAGAGATGGCCGCACTGCAAGACACAACCAGAGGAGAGGCCTGGTTTCAGCGGGGGGGTCCTCTGTTCTGGCTCTCCGGGTCCTAACTATGGGGCACCAAACATATCCGTGGACATGGAGTGGCCCATGTGCACGAGGCAGAGATCGGGAGAGGCACGTGGCATTCTCTCAAGAGCCTGGCCGCCTCGAGAACCCAATCTCATCGCAGGGGAGAACCCTAAGGCTCCCCAACGTGGTGCCGCCAAACTGCGACCTTACTGGGCCTCAGCGTAATCCTATTGAGCATGATTTTTATGTCATCACGTCACTTCATGATTAAGGGTTGTCATCATTGACCCAACGAAGGCACTCTGCAGGCATCTGGATCAACCCACACTCGTGCTTTGCTCACCAGAGATGTCCTGTGGGACTGAGTGCAGCGCAAGGCGGGCTGGAGAGCTGCGCGGTTCCGACGAGGGAAGGGGCCTTACGCACAAGAGCCGGGAAGCTCTAGGCCAAATGAAGGCCATTCTTGTGGGAACGTGACCTGGAAAAGGAGGAGCAACACGCCTGCTGAAGCCGTGTTTGTTCCCATGAGGCCCAGACCCTCTGGGGAAATTTGGTCAATTAGGTGCTAATGACCAACCCAACAACAAGTGAAAAAGCAGAGAAATGAAAGAACACGGCGAAATAAGCAAATAATTAAGGAATCGGAAAAATAATTAGCCAGTGGAAATCGAGGCCCAATGGATTCAACAACAACAACAACGGGACATAACCAGCGATGGAGTTTTCACAACACACGCCCTTATGGTTTCCAGGAAAGCAAAAGAGCCGTGCTGCTTATACCTGGCCATGGTCTCCTTGGAGATAGTAATCTGGCCATATACCAATAATGACCATGACATTCACCATGCCATAACAAGCCCTTTGAAGACGGAGCTTGTTTCAATGCAAACCAGGAATTCTAAGAATACCTGTTTATTTTTGCAGTAATGACCAGCAAAATAGTTAACGAACGCAACAATATGAAACAGAAATAAATGAAATCACGTAAACAATGCGCCAGTGGTATCGAGGCACTATGGATTCCACCACTAACCAAAAACAACCAGAAATATCATTCTCACCACACACACCCTTAGGGTTTCCAAGAAAGCGCAAGAGGAGCCATACTGGTTGCGCACAGGAATTTGGTGAGTTTTCCACACTGAGCGTGACATGCAGCATCCACTCACGAGAGGAGAGTGGCGGTACGGTGCTCAAGCCGTGCACATATCACATGACACTGTCACGGGCGCCCAAGGAAAGACCGCCTAGCGCCCTTTCGGTCCGATTCCTTTACGACAGGAGGGACACGTCTGGCTTCGGGTGGGCCCGAGCCCAAGGACCTACAGGCACCAAGAACGTGGTCCGAGGGTCTCCACTGCCCACAGAGAGCCTCCACCTTAGTCTCATGCACACATGCTCTGTGTCCAACACGAAAGACAGCCACTCACCTTGCACGTGAAGGCCACGACCACCATCTGGAGAGATGGCCGCACTGCAAGATACAACCAGAGGAGAGGCCTGGTTTCAGCGGGGGGGTCCTCTGTTCTGGCTCTCCGGGTCCTAACTATGGGGCACCAAACATATCCGTGGACATGGAGTGGCCCATGTGCACGAGGCAGAGATCGGGAGAGGCACGTGGCATTCTCTCAAGAGCCTGGCCGCCTCGAGAACCCAATCTCATCGCAGGGGAGAACCCTAAGGCTCCCCAACGTGGTGCCGCCAAACTGCGACCTTACTGGGCCTCAGCGTAATCCTATTGAGCATGATTTTTATGTCATCACGTCACTTCATGATTAAGGGTTGTCATCATTGACCCAACGAAGGCACTCTGCAGGCATCTGGATCAACCCACACTCGTGCTTTGCTCACCAGAGATGTCCTGTGGGACTGAGTGCAGCGCAAGGCGGGCTGGAGAGCTGCGCGGTTCCGACGAGGGAAGGGGCCTTACGCACAAGAGCCGGGAAGCTCTAGGCCAAATGAAGGCCATTCTTGTGGGAACGTGACCTGGAAAAGGAGGAGCAACACGCCTGCTGAAGCCGTGTTTGTTCCCATGAGGCCCAGACCCTCTGGGGAAATTTGGTCAATTAGGTGCTAATGACCAACCCAACAACAAGTGAAAAAGCAGAGAAATGAAAGAACACGGCGAAATAAGCAAATAATTAAGGAATCGGAAAAATAATTAGCCAGTGGAAATCGAGGCCCAATGGATTCAACAACAACAACAACGGGACATAACCAGCGATGGAGTTTTCACAACACACGCCCTTATGGTTTCCAGGAAAGCAAAAGAGCCGTGCTGCTTATACCTGGCCATGGTCTCCTTGGAGATAGTAATCTGGCCATATACCAATAATGACCATGACATTCACCATGCCATAACAAGCCCTTTGAAGACGGAGCTTGTTTCAATGCAAACCAGGAATTCTAAGAATACCTGTTTATTTTTGCAGTAATGACCAGCAAAATAGTTAACGAACGCAACAATATGAAACAGAAATAAATGAAATCACGTAAACAATGCGCCAGTGGTATCGAGGCACTATGGATTCCACCACTAACCAAAAACAACCAGAAATATCATTCTCACCACACACACCCTTAGGGTTTCCAAGAAAGCGCAAGAGGAGCCATACTGGTTGCGCACAGGAATTTGGTGAGTTTTCCACACTGAGCGTGACATGCAGCATCCACTCACGAGAGGAGAGTGGCGGTACGGTGCTCAAGCCGTGCACATATCACAGGACACTGTCACGGGTGCCCAAGGAAAGACCGCCTAGCGCCCTTTCGGTCCGATTCCTTTACGACAGGAGGGACACGTCTGGCTTCGGGTGGGCCCGAGCCCAAGGACCTACAGGCACCAAGAACGTGGTCCGAGGGTCTCCACTGCCCACAGAGAGCCTCCACCTTAGTCTCATGCACACATGCTCTGTGTCCAACACGAAAGACAGCCACTCACCTTGCACGTGAAGGCCACGACCACCATCTGGAGAGATGGCCGCACTGCAAGACACAACCAGAGGAGAGGCCTGGTTTCAGCGGGGGGGGTCCTCTGTTCTGGCTCTCCGGGTCCTAACTATGGGGCACCAAACATATCCGTGGACATGGAGTGGCCCAGGTGCACGAGGCAGAGATCGGGAGAGGCACGTGGCATTCTCTCAAGAGCCTGGCCGCCTCGAGAACCCAATCTCATCGCAGGGGAGAACCCTAAGGCTCCCCAACGTGGTGCCGCCAAACTGCGACCTTACTGGGCCTCAGCGTAATCCTATTGAGCATGATTTTTATGTCATCACGTCACTTCATGATTAAGGGTTGTCATCATTGACCCAACGAAGGCACTCTGCAGGCATCTGGATCAACCCACACTCGTGCTTTGCTCACCAGAGATGTCCTGTGGGACTGAGTGCAGCGCAAGGCGGGCTGGAGAGCTGCGCGGTTCCGACGAGGGAAGGGGCCTTACGCACAAGAGCCGGGAAGCTCTAGGCCAAATGAAGGCCATTCTTGTGGGAACGTGACCTGGAAAAGGAGGAGCAACACGCCTGCTGAAGCCGTGTTTGTTCCCATGAGGCCCAGACCCTCTGGGGAAATTTGGTCAATTAGGTGCTAATGACCAACCCAACAACAAGTGAAAAAGCAGAGAAATGAAAGAACACGGCGAAATAAGCAAATAATTAAGGAATCGGAAAAATAATTAGCCAGTGGAAATCGAGGCCCAATGGATTCAACAACAACAACAACGGGACATAACCAGCGATGGAGTTTTCACAACACACGCCCTTATGGTTTCCAGGAAAGCAAAAGAGCCGTGCTGCTTATACCTGGCCATGGTCTCCTTGGAGATAGTAATCTGGCCATATACCAATAATGACCATGACATTCACCATGCCATAACAAGCCCTTTGAAGACGGAGCTTGTTTCAATGCAAACCAGGAATTCTAAGAATACCTGTTTATTTTTGCAGTAATGACCAGCAAAATAGTTAACGAACGCAACAATATGAAACAGAAATAAATGAAATCACGTAAACAATGCGCCAGTGGTATCGAGGCACTATGGATTCCACCACTAACCAAAAACAACCAGAAATATCATTCTCACCACACACACCCTTAGGGTTTCCAGGAAAGCGCAAGAGGAGCCATACTGGTTGCGCACAGGAATTTGGTGAATTTTCCACACTGAGCGTGACATGCAGCATCCACTCACGAGAGGAGAGTGGCGGTACGGTGCTCAAGCCGTGCACATATCACATGACACTGTCACGGGCGCCCAAGGAAAGACCGCCTAGCGCCCTTTCGGTCCGATTCCTTTACGACAGGAGGGACACGTCTGGCTTCGGGTGGGCCCGAGCCCAAGGACCTACAGGCACCAAGAACGTGGTCCGAGGCTCTCCACTGCCCACAGAGAGCCTCCACCTTAGTCTCATGCACACATGCTCTGTGTCCAACACGAAAGACAGCCACTCACCTTGCACGTGAAGGCCACGACCACCATCTGGAGAGATGGCCGCACTGCAAGACACAACCAGAGGAGAGGCCTGGTTTCAGCGGGGGGGTCCTCTGTTCTGGCTCTCCGGGTCCTAACTATGGGGCACCAAACATATCCGTGGACATGGAGTGGCCCATGTGCACGAGGCAGAGATCGGGAGAGGCACGTGGCATTCTCTCAAGAGCCTGGCCGCCTCGAGAACCCAATCTCATCGCAGGGGAGAACCCTAAGGCTCCCCAACGAGGAGCCGCCAACTCTTGCAAACCTTCTCTGGCTATCAGCACCGGCAGTATCCCCTCAATGTTTGGACCCAGGCACAGTCCACATGAATGTGGATTAAGGGAAAACATTAGGAGTACAAGATCACAATTTCAGCACAAAAGATTACTATCGTCACAGTACCCCCAAAACAGCAGAGGAAACTCCCAATTTCTCACCAACTAAAAGGCAAGAACAACTATTGCTGTCAGCAAAAAAACTGGGCCTAATCAGGAGGCATACACATTTTGTACTTAGCTGCCCTAGTGAGAGCTACAGGGGCTACCACAGCAGAGAAAACAAACCAACAACTTGAGTTACCAGGTCCAAGGCTACATCCAGACAATCCACCTTCAACAGATTAGGTGCTTGGTGCCCATGGTGCTACACACCGTACTCATACAAACCAGAACTGTTCTGTAAGGAACCGACCATGGTGAAGAAGACACTGTACAAAAGACAGAACAGGCTGAAACGCTGACACCCTAGGAGATGCATGGATGCATGTGAGATAGGGAAGCTGTCCCTCACTCCTTTCTCTAGGATAATGAACGTGCTGGACCTCAGTTACCGATGAGAACAACATTGGTGAAATTCTCACTCATTTTGTTCACATTTTCCAAGGAATGTTGATTCGGTGTTTTTTTTTTTTTTGTTTTTTTTTAAAAAGATAATTGATCCAAACACGTTCTAGATAAAAAGCTTGGTTCAGACAATGGTGCCTACTGGCTGACCTTGGGGCAGAGAAAGGCTTACCTTCATGAGTCCTCAGGGGTATGAGACAGACTGCAGCAAACACGACTTCCAGGACCCGCCACATTCGACCCCCAGGTGGAGAGCAAGGTGGTCTCTTGTACGGATGGGAACAACAGGCTTCTTATGACAACTCCACCTGAGAAGTGGACACAAAGCACAGGTGCGTTTGAGTAAGGTGCCAGGCCCTCAGGTAACATCCCTTCCTCTTCGCTTTCCTAAATCTAGCATCTGATTGTCCCCTACTGCTGTCCCTGAGGCATGAGAGAGGGCAAGTGCACTTCCTGTGTGTGTTGTGACTTCCTCTGTGTGGTGTGACTTCCTGTGTGCAGGTGTGACTTCCGGTGGAAGATGGGTTGAAAATTCGGACACGTTTGTAGGTATAGGCCTACTGATTGAAAATTAAAGCCCCGTGGGGAGGCTGGTGTGGCTCACGGGTTGACCTTTGACTCTGACCTATGCTCTAAGACATCAATGGTCAATTCTTAAGACTCATGCCCAGGCTATGGCCTCAGAAGCCAGTAGGGGCTTGAAGGAGCCAAACAAACAATGATATTCCCTCTCTC
Source organism: Pipistrellus nathusii (assembly GCA_963693515.1). Taxonomy (NCBI): domain Eukaryota; kingdom Metazoa; phylum Chordata; class Mammalia; order Chiroptera; family Vespertilionidae; genus Pipistrellus; species Pipistrellus nathusii. Next base: position 11,104,021 of record OY882878.1, on the reverse strand, counting down.
TCTCTCCCTCTCTCTCTCTGTGTCTCTCCCTTCGTCTCCAAAATAAAAACTAAATGAATAAATATTATAATTGCCACCACCGCCAACAAAATTGTATTGGGATTACAAAAGCTGGGAAATGTTGGCTTGGGTGTGAGAAGGGGAAGCTGTCCCTCACTCCTGTCCCTAGGATACTGAACGTGCTGGACCTCAGTTACCGATGAGAACGACGTTGGTGAAGTTCTCACTCATTTTGTTCAGATTTTCCAAGGAATGTTGGTTTGGTGTTTTTTTTTGGAATCATCATCGATCCCAACACGTTCTGCT